>CAUYQU010006011.1:0-95384 GCA_963574635.1 Cheracebus regulus
CCTCTCGCCCCGCCCCAGGCCCCGGCGCCCCCCGCGCCCCTCCCCAGGCCCCGGCGCCCCCCTCGCCCCTCCCCAGGCCCCGGCGCCCCCCTCGCCCCTCCCCAGGCCCCGGCGCCCCCCCCGGCCCTCCCCAAGTCCGGGAGCCCCCCTCGCCCCTCCCAGGCCCGCGCGCCCCCCTCGCCCCTCCCCAGGCCCCGGCGCCCCCCCGGCCCTCCCCAAGTCCGGGAGCCCCCCTCGCCCCTCCCCAGGCCCGAGCGCCGCCGCCCCGGGTGATGGATGGCGGGGCCCGCGGGAGGCGGTCGCCGTGGCAACCGCACGGTCCCCATGGCAACGCCGAGGCCGGCGCGCGGGGGTGGGGCCAGCGTGCAGCATCTCCCGCCCCCGGCCCGCTTTGAGGGGCGAGGCGGGGAACGAGCCTTCCCGGCCGGGCCTGGGGCAGCCTGGAGACGCGGGGGTGGTCGGGGGGTTACTCCCCGCGCTGCGGCTGGGGGACAGGAGGGGCCCATCTGGGCGTCGGGGGCGCCAGCTCAGGAAGGGGCTTCTATCCGGGAAGAGTGTGGACCCGCCCCCGACGCCGGGTAGCCAAGGTCAAGCCAACACCACGTTCCACGTCACAGATCCGAAAAACCACGCGAAATACGACCACGACGCGCGTTAAAAACAGCCAGAAACCGAGCACACCTCCCCCAGCCTCATAACCTCCGGCGGCCGGGTCAGCCCCATTTCACAGATGGGGAAACTGAGGCCGGGGCCGCGGGTCTTCGCGGGCGGGGCAGTCATTTATCCTCCTGCGGGTGGGGCCGCCCAGGCGCGTGGGATTCTCACTCCCGCGTGGTCAGCGGGGCTGGGCCCAGGACCCCAGCGCGGGGCTTCCCGGGTCGGCGGAGGCCTCAGGCTCCCCCGGGCCCAGGGAGGGAGGCGGAGGTCAGATCACAAAAGGTCTTACATGGTGGGCGGAGAAGCTGAGTCCGGGCCAAAAGGCGTGGACAGGCTCGGGGCAGGCGTGGGTCCTGGTCCTGCTGGGTGCGCTGCGGCCGGTCCTGGGTCTCGAGGCTCCCCGGCTCCCGGCGGCCGCGCAGAGCCCGAGGAGCGCCGCGCCTCCCGCCCGACGCCCACCCCGGCGCGCACCGGCCTCCCGTCCCCGCGCGATGCTTTTTACGGCGGGCGCGTGGCGGTGTGGGCGGCTCGGGGCCGGCGAGGGCGTCGTCTGGAGCGCGTGAGATAATCCGGCTCCGGGAGATGAGTTAATGAGGCCCAGGCCCAGCCAGAGCCCCGCGGAGGCCTCGGGGGTGCGGGGCGTTGCTGTTGGAAGGGTCCAGAGAGGTTACGCAACGGCCAAGGTCACCCAGCGAGCAGGGCGGCCCCGCCAGAGGCGGGAGGGGTGTGTGTGTGCAATGGGGGGGGTCGCGCTGGTCCTTCCAGAACCCACGGCCGGGGCAGCTCCAGCCAGAACGAGGGGGTCCCCGCCCGGGCCAGCGCGGAGTCCAGCCCCGGGAACATTCCTGCTGCTAATTGAAAGGAAACAGCTGACGGTGACCTTGGCCATCGTGGGGGGCGGGGAGTCACGCGGGGCGGGAGGGGGAGGGGTGGGGGTGGGGGTGGGGGGGGCAGCTCCTTCCCCCACCGGCCAGGGACGGAGTTTGGGGAGTCTGGTCTGCAGCTGCTTCTCATCCCCGTGATACTCCGTCGGTCTTCAGAGCCCGTGTCTCTTCAGAGCCCTGGCACCCCCGGCTCTCTTTCCTCAACTTCCCTGCCCTGCTCCAGGCCACAGTTCAAGTCCTGATGTCCACCCCTCAGCCTTCGTCAGCTCCTCCACCGCCAAGATCCGCTCAAGCACAGCCACCTCCTCCAGGTAGCCTTCCAGGAAGGAGCCTCCTCCCAGCCCGCCAGGATGTAGTGCAAAGCCCCCTGCGCCACCCCGTCTCTGGTGAGGCAAGCAGCCCGTGGGGGGCACCGAGAACCCTCAACGCGCGAAGGTGGACAGGCAGCACCCCGTGGGGTCGAGGAGAAGACGGGGGTCAAAGCAGGCCGCGGACGCAGGGAAGCACATCTGCTGCCTATTAACCTGGGGTGGGAAGGAGCGCTGGACCGTGCCCGGCCCTCACGGAACGCAGGGCAGTGAGGCGTGAACGGGGCCGGCCTCTGGCTTTGCGCAGGAGGGCACACTGGGCTGCAGGGGCCCCACTCTCCTCCCCACCCAACGGCACTCCGGCCACGCTCCTGAGACCACGCTCCTGAGACCACGCTCCTCAGGCCACGCTCCTGGGACCACGCTCCTGAGGCCACGCTCCTGAGACCACGCTCCCAAGACGTCCGGCTGAGCTCCCTCCACAGGGCCGTGTGCCGGCTGCGCCCCGGCCGGGTGCACCATACCCCAGCCCTCCACCGGCCTCATGCCTGAGGCCTTCCCGCAGACATCACCTCCTCACTCAGGCGCCTCTGGCCTTTCTTTCACCCCAAAGCACCCTCTGCAGCTCTCTCCACCCAGATCACCTTATCTTTCTCTTTTTTGTTTCTGAGATTGAGTTTCACTCTTTTTGCCCAGGCTGGAGGGCAGTGGCGTGATCTCGGCTCACTGCAACCTCTGCCTCCCGGGTTCAAGTGAGTCTTCTGCATCAGCCTCCCAAGTAGCTGGGATGACAAGCACCCGCCACGATGCCAGCCTCATTTGTCTTTTTAGTAGAGATGGGGTTTCACTATGTTGGCCAGGCTGGTCTCGAACTCCTGACCACAGGTGATCCGCCCGCCTCGGCCTCCCACAGTGCTGGGATGACAGGCGTGAGCCTCCGCACCCGGATGACTGATGTTTTTCTTGTCTCCCCACCAGGACTGCAACTGTGTCATTTTAATCTCTGCCATGTCCCTGGTACCAGGTATACAGCAGGTGCTCAATCAATGCTTGCTGGCCCAGGGACTCAGGGTATTTCCATCTTCAGAGGAAGCCCCCACCCAGAAGTCCCCCCAGCCTCAGCTCCCTCTTCTCACGCTCCCACCACTCCCAGGGCCACCTGTCATCCGATCACTGCCTCTTCTTTTTAAAGAAACTCACTGTCACGACTTAGATTTATGTAAAGCAGGACCTGGACTCCTGAGTGTGAACCGAGCACAAGCTCCAGCCACCTCAGGGGGACTACAGAGTCACAGATAAACCAACCCGGGTGTCCGTGGACAGATGCATGCGTAAACGCAGCGTGGCCATCCACGCACTGGAACACTGCAGGGTGTGACTCCATTTCTATGAAATGTCCAGGACCCGTCCCCTCGCCCGGCCTCTGGAGCTAATCCCATTCCAGTATGGTCCAGAGACAGGAAGGGATTAGCTCCAGGGTTCGGGGGACGGGGCAGAACGCCTAATGGGGACTACGTTTGTTTTGGGGGTGATGAAAATGCTCTAAAATTTTGGTGAAAGATACACAACTCTGTCAGTGTACTAAAAACGATAGAGCTGTACACTTTCAGCAGGCAAACTGTGTAGTATGTGAAATATATATAGAAATACATAGGTTTTTTTTTTTTTTTTTGAGACAGTCTCATGAGCTCTGCTCACTGCAGCGTCCGCCTCCTGGGTTCAAGCAATTCTCGTGCCTCAGCCTCCCGAGTAGCTGTGACTACAGGCGTGCGCCACCACACACAGCTACTTTTTGTATTTTTAGTAGAGACAGAGTTTCGCCATGTTGGCCAGGATGGTCTCCATATCATATCTTGTCCTCATAATCCACCCACCTCGGTCTCCCAAAGTACTGGCATTATAGGCATGAGCCACTCCACCTGGCTGTGAATTATATTTTAGTAAAGCTGTTAAGAATACAGGCCAGGCATGGTGGCTCACGCTTGTAATCCCAGCACTTTGGGAGGCCGAGGTGGGTGGATCACCTGAGGTCAGGAGTTCAAGACCAGCCTGGCCATCATGGTGAAAGCCCATCTTTAAAAAAAAAAAAATGACTAGCTTTAAAATAAAATTTAAAAAATGTATATATATGTTTATATATAAACAAGGAAATATACATAAAGACATGTGTACACATACCAGTGTGTGTGTGTCATGGGAATGTCAGTCTTTTCAACAAGGGCCAGGCCGGGGAAGGGGCTGGGGCCCTTCCGAACCCCCACGGAGCCTTGAAGCCCCTGCTGGCCTTGCCCTGAGATGTTCCATGGTCGGAAGGGTTTGAATGCAAACTGATGAGGACATAAGCGTCCCACCCCCTGACAGGGGTTACTGCAGCCCCCCAGGCTGTGTCCCTCTCCCGGCCTTCAGGGTCCCACATCACTGCCTCAGTTGCCCACAGCCTCTGCCCACCCAGGCGGGGCTCCCAGGCCTGACGCCAGCCCACCACCACTGCTGACTGTGCGGCACTTCCTGCTCAGCTGCCCTCACTCTGGTCCTAATCTAAGTTTTTTTGGAGAGAGAATCTTGTTCTGTCACCCAGGCTGGAGTGTCGTAGTGCAGTCTCGGCTCACTGCAGCCTCTGCCCCTGGGTTCAAGCTGCCCCAGCCTCCCAAGTAGCTGGGACTACAAGCACCTGCCACCATGCCCGGCTAATTTTTATATTTTTAGTGGAGACAGGGTTTTACCATGTTGGCCAGGCTGATCTAGAACTCCTGACCTCAAGTGATCTGCCTGCCTCGGTCTCCCACAGTGCTGGGATTACAGGCATGAGCCACCGACCTGGCCATAATCTAAGTCTTGCCCATCCCAAGGCCTGGCTCCTCTGGCTCCCCTTCCCTCCAGTCCAGGCTCTGTCCTGGTGACCGGCTCTGACTGTCCCTGAATTCCTTCTTGAAGCCCTGGGGCAGGAGACAGCCACCCTGGCCTGACGTTACATTCCTTAGACACCAGATCAGCCATGATGGCCAGATCAGCCATGGCTCCTCTCCTGCTCACACGCCATCCACCGCTCCGAATCCTGGCACTCAAGGCCCAGCAGGAACAAACACCAAAGAGCTTTCACTTCTTCCAGAGCTTTCCCACCTCCAGGCCTTTGCACATGCCAGTCCCTCTACCAGATGCACCCTTGTGCCTGCTGGCATGAACCCTGAAACATCCTTCTCAGAAAAGGTTCATGACGGATTGGATCAGGAAGCCTTTCTCACACCTCAGACAAGACCCTCCATGGCCTTCCAGACCCCTCTGATCCTGCACAGCACAAGGGCAGTGAGGAGGGATCATTTGTTCAATGAACAAATGATGTGTTTCTTAGATCAACAAAGGACGATAGGAAACAGGGTCTCACACAAGGTGATATAATGCGTGGGTTTTTTTTTTTTTTTTTGAGACATAGTCTTGCTTTGTGGCTCCGGCTGGAGAGTGCAGTGGTGCGATCTTGGCTCACCGAAACCTCCACCTCCAGGATTCAAGTGATTCTCCTGCCTCAGCCTCCTGAGTAGCTGGGATTACAGGTGCCTGCCACCAGGCTCAGCTAATTTTTGTATTTTGGGGAGAGATGGGGTTTTGACACGTTGACCAGGCTGGTCTTAAACTCCTGACCTTAGGTGATCCACCCACCTCAGCCTCCCAAAAAGTGCTGAGATTACAGGCGTGAGCCCCCTCGCCTGGCCGATACGATACTTTTTCAGAACATCAGGCTGGGAGCAGGGGCTCACCGGTGTGATCCCAGTGCTTTGGGAATCTGAGGTGGGAGGATTGCTTGAGCCCAGGAGCTTGAGACCAGCTTGGGCAACAGAGGGAGACCCTGTCTCCACAAAGCAAAACAAAACATAATAATTAGCTGGGTGTGGTGGTGCACACCAGTAACCCCAGCTACGTAAGAGCCTGGGTGGGAGGACTGCTTGAGCCCAGGACGTTGAGGCTGCAGTGAGTTACGATCACAGCACTGCACTTCAGCCTGGGCAACACAGCAAGACTCCGTCTAAAAAATAAGAAGTGTGGGCTCCGTGGCTCATGCCTGCAATCCCAGCACTTGGAGAGGCCAAGGCAGGCAGATCATGAGATCAGGAGATCGAGACCACCCTGGCTAACTAGGTGAATCCCCGTCTCTACTAAAAATGCAGAAAATTAGCCGGGTGTGGTGGCGCACGCCTGTCGTCCCAGCTACTCCGGGAGGCTGAGGCGGAGGTTGCGGTGAGCTGAGATCGCGACACTGCACTCACTCCAGCCTGGGCGACAGAGTGAGACTCCACCTCAATCAAACGAACAAACCCCGCCAAAGAACACGAGCCCATTTCCTAGCTTCAAAATCTGAAGCCCTTGAGGGTGGACCTGGCTAAGGGATAGAGGCAGAGATGGCCCCATGGGGAGGTGCTCAGAGGGTCCACGCCCCTAAAGCACGAGCCCCTCCTCCGACCCTGCCATCCGCAAAATGGCAGTCACGTCCCCATTCATCAGAAGAAAGGCGATGTCCCGAGGAGAGTGACAGGCTGAAGTGTGACAGGGAGTTGGGACACCCCTCTCCACACGCCACTCCCGAATCACGAAACGGTGTGGGTGGGGCACAGAGGCGGGGCACAGGCCCCCAGGAGCCAGGAGCACTGAGGAACCCTCCTTCTGCATGGCTCAGTAAACACACTGGGTTTGAAAGCTGACACCAGGATGACCACCACCCCTGACACAGGTACCAAAAACCCTCCCCTGCTCCTGACCCTGGCGGCTTAGAGGGAGCACGCTTCCACACCCAGGAGCGAAGCCCCACCCATGCCTCTGCAGCTGTGTGTCCTCAGATGTGCCACTACCCTGCCCTGTACCTCAGTTTCTCTCCCTCCCAGAGCTTCGGTAAGGATCAAGGGAGCGCGGTGGCTCACACCTGTAATCCCAGCATTTTGGGAGCCCCAGGTGAGTGGATCACCTGATGTCAGAAGTTTGAGACCAGCCTGGCCAACGTGGCAAAACCCCGTCTGTACTCAAAATACAGAAATTAGCTGAGTGTGGTGGTTCGTCCCTGTAAGCAGCTACTCAGGAGGCGGAGACAGGAGAACAGCTTGAACAGGGAGGTGGAGGTTGCGGTGAGCCGAGGTCACAGCACTGCACTCCAGCCTGGGTGACAGAGAGACTCTGTCTCCCCTCAAATACAAGAATCAAGTGAGTTGGCACACATAAAGCACTCGGATCAGGGCCGAAGAAAAAGCGAGTGCCAGTCGGGCGTGGTGACTCACACCTGTAATCCCAGCACTTTGGGGAGGCTGAGGCCGGCGGATCACCTGAGGTCAGGAGTTCAAGACCAGCCTGGGCAACATGGCGAGACCCCATCTCTATTAAAAATACAAGCGTCAGGCCAGGTGCGGTGGCTCACACCTGTAATCCCAGCACTTTGGGAGGCCGAGGTGGGTGGATCACTTGAGATCAGGAGTTCAAGACCAGCCTGGCCATCATGGCGAAATCCCATCTTAAAAAAACAAACGTTAGCCAGGCGTGGTGGCGCACGCCTGAGGTCACAGCTACCCGGTAGGCTGAGGCAGGAGAATTGCTTGAACCTGGGAGGCGGAGGTCGCAGTGAGTGGAGCTTGCGCCACTGCCCTCCCACCTGGATGATGGAGAGACACTCTGTCTCCCCAAAATAAAAAGGCGCCAAGGGACCACACACACATAAAGCACTCGGAACGGGGCCGTGGAAAGGCAAGTGCCACTTAAGGGTGGCTGAGTGAATAAATTAAACCGCCTTCCCATGCGGTGAAGCCCACCTGCCATCTCAGCTACTTGGGAGGCCGAGGCGGGGAAGTCACTTGAGCCCAGGAGTTTGAGACCAGCCTGGGCAATACGAAAAAAAGAAAGAAAAGGAAAAAAGAAAAGAAAGAAGGAAGGAAGGAAGGAAGGAAACAAACCACTTTCCCACATTGCACCGTCTCCGGGTTGTTATCTGTCTGTTCCTTGCCTTCAAAGCCACTCAAATTTAAATCCAATGGCCTCGTTTCAAAAGGAAACCGTGACATCGTTACTTTGTGACCAAAGACGGAGCAAACCAGAAGCTGCCATACAAACAAGAGAGCAAACACATGGGGGAAGAAACAGACACGGTGAAAATGAAGCTTGTGACTACATTCAATCACCACTAGACACTGTTGCCTTTTGACAGGCTGTGCCTCTCATTACACAGGGGGATTGGCAAGTGAGCCTTAAGGACCCACTTAGCACCCAATGGAGACGTTCATCCTGACAGTTTCCAGGTCTGCCAGTGGGGAGGAGTCTGCACCGGTCTTGACCATCTGTGCAGACGCGTCTGTTCCCCCATCCTGGGGGTCTGAGCGTTGCCTTCACCCGGGACAGGGCTGTGGGTGCTGGAGAATGGCTGCTCCAAGCCAAAACAGCCAGACCATGTGTCTCTCAGGGGCCACGCACACCCTCCCGGAGCAGACACTCTCCCCAGCTCCTGCAGGACGGTCCCTGGCCCGGCCGTGTCGGCCGCGTCAGCCACTGTCATTAGCAACCCACCAGTTTTCCTTAAATCCTCACATTAACGAAAAATAACCTGTTTTAAATTCATTTGTTAAACTTTCCAGCGAGACAGGCACCCCTGTAAACCACAGCCAGCTCCCGGGTCTTCAGCTGGAAAACCCAAAGTAAGCGATCACGTTCTCGCGGACGCCCAAGGGGCAGGTGTCCAAAACGGGGCAGCAGCAGATGGGCCTCTCCCCACCCACCGGCACCCACCGTCAGCCCGGGAACCGCGGGCAGGCATCCTCTCACGGCAGCTCACAGCCGGTTAACGCCGGGTGCCTGTCCCATATCTGCGTCCCCAAAAGCAGTGATGACCCAAGGGAGGACCTGTGAGCCACCTCTGACCCAGGACCAAGAAGCCGTGGGGCAGAGCAGGAGGCACTCAGGGTACCCCCCAGGTGCTGTGTGACCCCCGGGGGGCAGCTGCTCCTCTCTGGGCCTCAGTATCCCCCGTGGGAATGGAAGGGGTGGCAGGAAGGAAACAATGGGCCCCCCCTGCTCTGGGAGGGAGATCTCCGGCGTCCTCCTAGGCAGCCCCTCCTCAGTGCCACACCCTGCCCAGGCCTGGCTGTCGGGAGGCCCAGGGGCTCCCCCGGGGGCCTGGAGAGCAGGGCAGATAAACAAGGCTGGGGGTTGGGGTGCGGAGCAGGCACGTCCGGGCCCCTGGCTGAGCTCCCGGGGCGGGGTGACAGGGAGCGGGTCAGGCCTTTGTCTGGGTTTTCAAAAGCAGAGGACGCTGGGTGTCTCGCTTTCCCAGGGAGGGAGGAACGCAGGGCCCCCACCCAGCCGCGGGCGTGGCGGGTCACGGGTGACTCCCCGGGGAAAGTTGGCAGCTTAGAAAACACGCCCAGTGGAAAGGCCAGGGGCCACGGCAGCCTGCAGATCCGGTCCTCGGTCCTGGGGCTGGGGGGGGACCCGGGCCCCTGCAGGGCAGATGGGTGACCCCGGGAGGCGCCTCCTGACCCCGGCCCGTGCAGTGCCCACCTGTGGGAGTGAGGGGCGGGGGGCGCCCGAGCGCCGGGAGGAGGGGACCCAGTGCCTGAAATGATCACGCACCGCGCTGTGCACCGGGACCCTCCGCTGCGCACACTTCCCGACCCCACACAGGCGCAGGCGCGCGGGGGTCCTGGGACCCCAGCCCAGGGCCAGCCCACTCCCGTAGCTTCACCACTGGAGCCCCAGCTCGGGGACACTTCCCCGAGAGGACATCGGACCCAAGCGCCCTGCTGGAAAACGGCTGGCCGTCCCCCCTCACACACCCCGAGACCCGGGAAGCCCCTTTCCCTCCAGCGGGGACTCGGGACAACCGGCGGCCGGACCTGGGCAGCGGCCGGGGGCCCAGGACACCCCTGCAGGCCCTTGGGAAGGGCGGGGGTGGGGGGCCTGGCCCGCGCGCGCGTCCGGGGCGCCGGGAGCCATGCGCTCAGGCTGGGGTGGGGAAAGGGTGCGTGAGCGCGAGGCCAGACCGGTGCCATTTGGGGAGGGGTCGCTCCATCTTCCCGGGGCCGCCCACAGGTGGCCGCGAGCCTCGGCCTCCCCCACCCCGCGTCCGGGACCGGCCGGAGCCGCCGCTGCCGGGTCCCCACGGCCGGGGGCAGCCAGGGTCCGGGGTCCGCGAGGCCCCCCGGCAGGCGCGGCCCAGCCCGCGTCTCTCCCCGGCTGAGCTGCGGCCCCAGCAGCCCCGCGCCGCCTTCTGCTCCTGGCGGGGGCCGCGACGCCCCCAGTGGGGCGCGAGAGAGGGCCCCCCCCAGGCTCCCGGCGCTCCGGGCCCTCAGCCCCGCGGCCCGAGCGCGCCTACTCACTCCATCTCCCCGCCGAGGTCCGGGTGGGTCCGCGGTGCCGGGCGGGGGCGGGCGCGGGCGGCGGGCGGGGGCGGGGAGGGGACGCGGCCGGGCGGGGGCCTGGGCGGGCTAAGGCCTAGCGGCCGGGGCTGCGCGGCGCCGGGGCGGCGGCACCGGCTCGGGCATCGCCCCGCGCAAAGCGGCTGTTTATTGTCCGGGCGGCGGCGGCAGCGGCGGCGGGCGCGGGGGGTGGGCTGGGCGCGCGCGTCCCCGGCGCGCTCCCCTCTCCCTCCCGCCCGCCCCGCTCCCCGCCCCGCTCCCCTCCCACCTCCCCGCGCCGCGAGCGGGCGCTGCGCCTCCTGCCGGCCGCGCCTCCGCCCCCCGCCCGGCCCCCAGCCCCGCGCACCCCCCGCCCCGCGCACCCCCCGCCCGGGGGACCCCCGAGAAGGGCCTAGGTCTGGGCGCGGGCCTGGGACGCGGCTGTCACCAAGTCCCGCCCCTCCCCAGCTCCTGGGCCAGAACTGCGACCGTCACTAAGTCAGACAACAAGCAGATGCCTCTCCCGAGGGCCCAGGCGCCGAGGGGGACACACGTTTCAGGACGAGCGAGGGGACAGTGGGCTCTTGGGGAGGGCGGGAGTGTCTGGCGGAGGGAACTGCGCCTGCAAAGGCCGGGGGTTGGGATGGAGACGACGGCGGTGCTGGCGTCTGGGCCCTGGCTGGAAGTGGGCGGATGAATTTAATCGGCCCCAGAGTTCCCATGGCACACACACACCGAAGGCCCAGCGACCCGAAGTGAGAGGGACGGTGGAGGATGGGGAGAGCTCAGGCTAGGTCCTCAGAGCACTGGGGAGCCACAGCAGGACACAGGCAGGACCCGTCTTCCCTCGCATGTAGGCCACGGGCCCGCTTCCTGGTTTCCCGAGAGAACACGGCAGCCCAGCCCCAGCAGACCTACTCACGGGGATCCTGGGCGACCAGGAGGGAGAGAGTCTTCCAAACTCCTTAGTTTTCTTATAAAACGGTTCTCCTCTGCCGATGTTTGCTGAATGGCTGTAGACTTAAAGGAAAGAATCCCTGGATGAGCTGTGGAGAAAGATACGGCAGGGTGTGCCCCAGGCTGAAGAGGGCAGTAAGATAAATTAGCAAATGTAAACAAAGCGAAGAGCCTATGGAATAGCAGGGGTCCTGGGTCTGATTCCCAGCTCAGCCATCTCGGAGCTCTGTGACCATGGGTCTGTTTCTTAACCTCTCGGAGCCTAATCTTCCCCCCACTCCTGGGACTGTGGGGAGGGTTAACTGAGTTACCACACACAAAGGGCTTGGCACCCGGCCGGCTCACAGTAGCTCAGGGTTTGGCAAACTTTTTCTGTAAAGGGCCAGAGAGTAAATATTTTCAGCATTGCAGGCCACAGTCTCTGCGGCAATGACTCTGCTCTGCCATTGCAGTGTGAAAGTAGCCAGAGGCAATATGTAAACGCATGGGCATGGCTCTGTGCCCATAAAACTTTACTTACAAAAGCCGGCAGTGGGCCGGAGCTGACCCGAGGGCCATAGTGTACTCCTGCACAAGGCACCCAATAACAGCGAGTCGATTCTTCACTGGCCCCTTGGCCTCTGTGTTCTTTTAATACAAAGTGATTTATTGAACACCTACTGTGTGCCTGGCACCGTTAGTCACCAGTGCTGCAGTTCTGTCCTTGGAGAGACACTGTGTTTTTGTTGTTACTGTTGTTTTTGAGATGGAGTCTCGCTCTGTCGCCAGGCTGGAGTGCGGCAGTGTGATCTCGGCTCACCGCAACGTCTGCCTCCCGCGTTCAAGCAATTCCCCCGCCTCAGCCTCCCGAGCAGCTGGACCTACAGGTGCACGCCACCACGCCTGGTTAATTTTTTGTATTTTTAGTAGAGACGGTGTTTCACCATGTTAGCCCAGATGGTCTCGATCTCCTGACCTCGTGATCCTCCCGCCTTGACCCTCCAAAGTGCTAGGATTACAGGTGTGAGCCAATGCACCTGGCCCCAAGATGCTGTTTTTTGTCCCCTACAGAAATGATTCAGGGTGAATGAAGTGACTCTTACCTGTAATCCCAACACTTCAGGAGGCTGAAGCGGGAAGGTCATGTGAAATACACTGAGCTCCAAGTTACTCTTCAAAGAATCAGTATGTCAGTGTGTTTAGCTGTCTTGTTCTTTGTTCTCCATTTTATTTATTTATTTACTTATTTATTTTTTATTTTTATTTTTTGAGATGGAATTCCGCTGTTGTTGCCTAGGCTGGAGTTCAGTGCACAATCTCGGCTCACTGCAACCTCTGCCTTCCGGGTTCAGGTGATTCTTCTACCTCAGCCTTCCAAGTAGCTGGGATTACAGGCATGAGCCACCATGCCTGGCTAATTTTTGTATTTTTAGTAGAGACGGAGTTTCTCCATGTTGGCCAGGGAGCTGGTCTCGAACTCATGACCTCAGGTGATCCACCCACCTCAGCCGCCCAAAGTGCGGGGATTACAGGCTGGAGCCACTTCGCCCAGCCGGTTCTCCATTTTAAAGTTTACCTTTCTTGTTCTCTAGTTTCAGTAAACAACTTTCCCACCAGTTCTAATCAGTAGATCACATCTGTTCCTTCCCCTGGTCACCTGCTTTGACCTGAGTCACCCCTGGTCACCTGCTCCATCCTGACTCATCCCAGTCACCTGCTCTGACCTGAGTCACCTTTAGTTACCGTCCTTCCGCCAAACTGCTCACCCTGCCACTCTGGCTCATACCCCTGCTCCCTTTAAAATAGCCAATCAGAATTAGCTTAGACTGTGTGGTCTAATAGGGGAACAGCACAGAAGTAGGGGCTACCTGTGTCAGGGATAAGGACCTCTTCCTCTCCCCTGTTCAGGTGCCCTCTCACCTGCTCCATCGTGAGAAGCACCCTTCTGCAGAAGTAAATTGCCTTGCTGAGAAAATTCTTTGTCTGAGAGCTAGTTCTTCTTTTTGGTACTGAGGAAGAAGCATTTGCTTCTAACAATCACTTGAATCCAGGAGTTCAAGACCAGCCTGGGCTGCATAGTGAGACTGCCATTTCTACAAAAAGTTAAAAATTAGTTGAGCATGGTGGTGTCCACCTGTGGTCTCAGCTACTTGGGAGGCTAAGGGTGAAAGGACTGCTTGAGCCTGGGAGGTTAAGGCTGCAGTGAGCTGTGATCATGCCAGACACTCCAGCCTGGGCAATGGAGCCAGATCCTGTCTCAAAATAAAATAAATAATTTGGGGCCAGGCACAGTGGTTCACAGCTGTCATCCGAGCACTTGGGAGGATGAGAAGGGAGGATCCCTTGAGTCCAGGAGTTTGAGACCAGCCTGGGCAACATCGCAAGACCCCATCTCTACAAAAATTTTTTAAAAATTAGCCAGGTGAGGTGTCATGCACCTGTAGTTCCAATTACTCACAGGCTGTGGTAGAAGGATCAGATGAGCCCAGAAGATTGAGGCTGCAGTGAGCTGTGATAGCACCATTGTACTACGGCCTGGGTGACAGAACCAGACCCTATCTCAAAAATAAAATTTAAAAAAAATAAAAAGGCCAGGGTTGGTGGCTCATGCCTGTAATCCCAGCACTTTGGGAGGCCAAGGCAGATGGATCATGAGGTCAGGAGTTTGAGACCAGCCTGGCCAATATGGTGAAACCCTGTCTCTCCAAATAATACAAACATTAGCCAGGTATGGTGGCACACACCTGTAGTCCCAGCTACTCGGGAGGCTCAGGCAGGAGAATTGGTTTGAGCCTGGGAGGTGGAGGTTGCAGTGAGCCAAGATCACACCACTGTACTCCAGCCTGGATGACACAGCGAGACCGTGTCTCAAAAATAAATACATACAATAAAATAAACGATTCAGGGTTTGAAGGGTGGTGGATGCACATTGTGTAAAAACAGGAGGACGTGGAGGAGGCCGTGGGAGGGAGAGACTGCTGGGATCATTTCTCCTGCCTGCCAGCGCCAAACCTCCAGGGCTCACACCTCCCTCCGAACAAAAGCCGGAGTCGTCCCGCCGCGCTCAAGCCCTGTGGGAAGCAAACACGCGCCGCCCGCACCTCCAGACTCAAGCACACACGGGCCAGGCAGACAGTGGAGGGAGACGTGTCAGGAGCCCGGAATGGCCTGCGCGAAGGTGTGCAGGTGGGGCCAGGTGGGGTGTGTGCTGGACCGGAGAGAAGTTGCCTCGAGTTGACCTCTGCACCGTCACTTCCACCTCACTGCGCTCACCCACCCACAGGCACTGCAGCGCCACCCGTGTCCTGCGGGGAACAGTCATTGCGCAGAGGCTCCGCTCCCTGCACCTCGGACCCGCCTCCCGGCCTCCGAGGCGATGTAGGCCCCGCCCTCTGCCCCTGGCCCCGCCCCCTGGACCTCAGCCCCGCCTCCCTGGCAATCTCGCGCCGCACCCTGCACCCGGGCCCCGCCCCCCAGCAGCCTAGGCCATCTTGGCCCCGCCCCGCCCCCGCCCCATGCACAATAGCCCCGCCCCATTATAGGCCCCACCTCCCAGGCAATATAGGCCCCCGCCTCCCAACCCCTAACCCCGCCCACTGCACCTCAAAGCTCCACTTCTCAGCGTCCCAGGTAATGTCTGCCCCACCCCCTGAACCTCAGCCCCACCTCCCAGGCAATGTCGGCCCCGCCCCTGCACCTCGGCCCCGCCTCCAGGCTGCCCTCCAGGCCTAACCCCTTTCTGGACTCAGGGACCGGGGAGGGGTTAGGTTTCCCTGAGGGCGCCCCTTCCCTTCCCACTTCCCTAGAGCTCCACCCCCGGGCTCTGCCCAGCATACCCCAACACTCCCTGCAGATCTAGCCACCCTCTGGAGCTCTAGGTGGGCCCCAAAACCTCACTCTTCCCCTGTCCCTGAGTCAGAGACCCCTTCACTCTCCCCAGCCGTGACTTCAGCTCAGGCCTTGTGGCCCTCACCCCCGCCCTGAGCCGTGTCACCTCCCGGGTCTCCCCACCTCCTCTCCCCACTCCACTCCTTCACCAGAGAAATAAGCCGGCCTGCCCCCGCTGAAACGCCATCTATGGCTCCCCAGCGTCCGGCAGCCCCTCGAGGCAGACCTGAGCCCAGACGATCCCGTCTCCGCCCTGCTCACCTCCCGCCAGCCTGGGCTTCGGCTGTCCAGACACCTGCTGGTAGAAGCCTCGCAGGCGCCTCTGGGCAGAGCTTTCCCTCCTGCCCCATCGTCACTGGATCCCCTTGGTACCCCCTTTTTTTTTTTTTTTAAATAAGATAGGGCCTCATTCTGTCACCCAGGCTGGAGTGCAGGGACATGATCTTGTCTCACTGCAGCCTCGACCTCCCTGGCTCAGGTGATCCTGCCACACAGCCTCCTGAGTATCTGAGACTACAGGCATGCACCACCACATGTGGCTAATTTTTTTATTTTTTTTTTATTTATTTTTTTGAGACAGAGTCTTGCTTTGTTGCCCAAGCTGGACAGCAGTGCCATGATCTCAGCTCACTGCAACCTCCAACTCCTGGGTTCAAACGATCCTTCCATCTTAGCCTCCAGAGTAGCTGGGATTCTAGGTGCCCACCCCCATGCTCGGCTAATATTTTTGTATTTTTAGTAGAGATGGAATTTCACCATGTTGGCCAGGCTGGACTGGAACTCCTGACCTCAGGTAACACACCTGCCTCAGCCTCCCAACGTGCTGGGATCACAGGCGTGAATGCCACATCCGGGCTTTGCTATTCCTCCTGTCCGTCCGTTCTCTCTCTCCCACTAAATTATTCGGACGATGTCTTTTATGTGTTGTGCTCAGCGTTTCTTCCTGCCTCTCTGCTGAGTGTCAGCCCCACAAAGGCAGGACGTTGCCTGACTTCTTCACTGCTGGGTCCCGAAGGCCCACAACACTGTCCGTACACAGTAGGTGCTCAATACACGCTCATGGAATGAGTGAGTGATTGAATGGATGGTTTCCTGTCTTCCACCATCTTCTTTGACTGTGATGGCTCCCACAGAAGGACGGGGCAGTGTCCAGCTTACAGAGGAGCAAACGGGGACTCTGCAAGGAGCACCAGGACCCCAGCCCCCACCCGGGTGCCACACCCAGCTCCTCTGCATTCTCACCAGCACTCTCGGCATTGCCCCAGGATGACCAGTTCCCTAGATGGGAACCCGAGGTCAGAGAACTCTGGGGAGCAGGGCCTGCGGGCAGCTCAGGAGCTCCGGCAGCGGCCACGCCGACCCTCTCCAGTCTGGCTGGGAGGCAGGCAGTGTTGGGTTGTGCGATGTGTATTTTTTTTTTAATTTTTTATTTTTTGAGATGGAGTCTCTTCCTGTCGCCCAGGCTGGAGCACAGTGGGGCGATCTCGGCTCACCGCAACCTCCACCTCCCAGGTTCAAGTGATTCTCCTGCCTCAGCCTCCCAAGTAGCAGGATGACAGGCACGTGCCACCACTTCCAGCTAATTTTGTACTTTTAGTAGAGACGGGGTTTCTCCATGTTGGTCAGGCTGGTCTCGAACTCCCGACCTCAGGCGATCCGCCCGCCTCGGCTCCCCAAAGTGCTGGGATGACAGGTGTGAGCCACCGCGCCCCGCCTAGTTGTGCTCTGTGTATTCTTAAGGCAGCTATCTTCCATTTCAAGAAATAAGCAAAGCCAGGTGCAGTAATCCCAGGACTTTCGGAGGCCGAGGTGGGTGGATCCCCTGAGGTCAGGAGTTCGAGACCAGCCTGACCAACAGAGAAACCCATCTCTACTAAAACTACAAAATTAGCCGGGTGTGGTGACACATGCCTGTAATCCCAGCCACTTGGGAGGCTGAGGCAAAACAATCCCTTAAACCCGGGAGGCAGAGGCTGCAATGAGCCGAGCTCATGCCACTGCACTCCAGCCTGGGCAAGAAGAGCTAAACTCCATCTCAAAAAATAAAAAATAAAGTGAGGCCAGGCTCAGTGGCTGACGCCTGTTACACCAGCACGTTGGGAAGCTAAAGGTGGGAGGATCACTCGATGTCAGGAGTTTGAGGCCAGCCTGGGCAACTTAGCAAGACCCCATCTCTACAATTTTTTTTTTTTTTTTTAAAGATGGGGTTTCACCATGACGGCCAGGCGGGTCTTGAACTCCTGACCTCAGCAGATCCACCCACCTCGGCCTTCCAAAGTGCTAGGATGACAGGCGTGAGCCACCGCGCCTGGCCAATTTTTTTTTTTAATTACCCTGGTGGTTTTGTGAGCCTGTGGTCCCAGCTACAGGGAAGGCAGGCTGCAGTGAGCTATGATCGCACCACTGCGTTCCAGTCTAGGTGACCGGGCAAGAGCCCGTCTTGAAAAACAGTTTTTGACGGGCTTGGGGGAACCGGGCATGGTGGCTCACGCCTGTAAACCCCAACACTTTGTGAGGCCGAGTCAGGTGGATCACCTGAGGTCAGGCGTTCGAGACCAGCCTGGCCAACATGATGAGACTCCTGTCTGCTAAAAATACAGGAAGTGGCCAGGTGTGGTGGCGGGTGCCTGGAATTCCAGATTCTGATGGAGTCTCAGGCTGTCGCCCAGGCTGGAGTGCAGCAGCTCGATCTCGGCTCACGGCAACCTCCACGCGCCAGGTTCAAGCCCCCGGGTCAAGCGATTCTCCCGCCCGGCCATGCTGAGAGCAGGGACTACAGGCACGTGCCACCACACCCGTTTCTGTGTTTTTAGTAGGGACGGCGTTTCACCGTGTTAGCCAGGAGTGTCTGCGTTTCCTGCCCTCTGAGCCACCGCCCGGCTCCAAAGTGCTGGAATTACAGGTGTGAGCCGCCACACCCGGCAACAAAATTGTTTTTCATAAAATCAAACGAGATTTGCAGAAAAGAGCCACCGACGGACATAGCGGCACGGGCCCTGTTGAAAGCACGTTCCCGAGCCTTAGCTACTCTTACTGACCCCATTTACAGATGGGGAAACTGAGGCACCCTGGAGGTCACGGAGAGAGCTGTGTGAGGGTGGGCTTAGAGGGTCTCTGGGCCTCCGGCATTAACCCTGGAGGTGGGAGAACTCAAACGGGTTTGAGCTTTTCTCAAATTCTCAGGGATCCCTGGTGCAGAGGGCTCCGCATAATGCCTGCGCCCTCTGCGACTGCTCTAGGCTGCAGGGGTCATGCGTCTACTAAGCACCAACTGCATACCCGACTTCGGTGGGCGATGAGGGCCAACTGAATAAATTGCTTCTAGCTGAGTGACGAGCGCCGACTGCATACTTGGCTTCCGGCTGGGTGATGAGCGCCGACTGCGTACTTGGCCTCCGGCTGGGTGATGAGCGCCGACTTCGTACTTTGCCTCCGGCTGGGTGATGAGCGCCTACTGAGTACTTTGCCTCTGGCTGGGTGGTGAGCGCCTACTGAGTACTTTGCTTCTGGCTGGGTGATGAGCGCCTACTGAGTACTTTGCCTCTGGTTGGGTGGTGAGTGCCTACTGCGTACTTGGCTTCCAGCTGGGTGATGAGCGCCGACTGTGTACTTGGCTTCCGGCTGGGTGATGAGTGCTGACTGTGTACTTGGCTTCCTGCTGGGTGATGAGCACCGACTGCATACTTGGCTTCTGGCTGGGTGATGAGCACCGACTGCGTACTTCGCTTCTGGCTGGGTGATGAGCGCCGACTGTGTACCCCAGGAGGGCTGGACCGAATGGGACCTGAAGCCACATTGTGGAGCTTCCGCTCTGGGTCCTGCAGCTGTTTGCTTTGTGATCCCCGGGCCTGACTTTGCTTGGGCACTTGACCTTTGTCTGTCGGGAGAGTGAGAGGCTTGGTGGCCCTCATGGGCCATGTGACCCCAGGAAGGTCCTCGGGCTTCCTGTTGCCTCTGTTATTTTGCGTTTCAGGCAATGGTGACAGCAGCCCTGAGTCTATGGGGAGGGGGGTGATGAACAAGGTCAGGGAGGGAGAATCCCTGGTTATTCCTGTAATCGTCACTGGCGTCACAGCGGTAGGAGAGGCCCAGGACTGGCCCATTTCTTTCTTTTTTTTTTTAATTTATTTTTTTAACTATATATATATATGTATATATAAAGATAGGGTTTCACCATGTTGGTCAGGCTGGTCTTGAACTCCTGACCTCAGGTGATCCACCCACCTCGGCCTCCCAAAGTACTAGGATTATAGGCGTGAGCCACCGCGCCTGGCCACGACTGGCCGATTTCTGCGGGTGTCTAGACAGCCTCAGACCCCAGCCCACCCCTTCCCGACTCCCGCCTGGTTCCCTGCACCCGCTCTCAGGCCTGCCCTGTCAGGAGCCATTGGTGCTGTAACCTTGAATGTCACAAGCCCCCGAAACAGGCCGAGAAGGAAAGACGGCTGCTCAATGCAGGAAGGGTCCCGTAGGAAGGGGCTCCGAGCAGCCCCTGAGCCTTCATAACCCTGACTGGCAGGCTCGGCCCAGCGTCTGGCACTGCGATGAGCCGCATGCTGGGAGCCTCCAACCCCCCTCCCTCCCGGCCTGCGCCCTGGCCCCAGGAGCCTTAGCTTTCTCAGGTAAGGGGCACGGGGACCACCTGGGGTCTGATGGAACCACCCAGCTCTGCCCCATTCGGCATTAGCTCCTCCATCTGCAGATATTCAGAATCTAAACTCACTCCCAAGCGGGACTGTGTCCTCTGTACCTGATAGTTGCTCGGGAAAAGAAGCTGATGTGACCAAGAGTTAATCTCCTTGACATATAAAGAGCACCAATGAGTCAATAACAAAAGCATGCAGGCTGGCCGTGGTGGCTCCCGCCTGTAATCCCAGCACTTTGGGGGGCGGGTCACAAGGTCAGGAAATCGAGACCATCCTGGCTAACACAGTGAAACCCCATCTCTACTAAAAATACAAAAAAATTAGCTGGGCATGGTGGCATGCACCTGTAGTCCCAGCTACTTGGGGGCTGAGGAGGGAGAATTGCTTGAACCCGGGAGGCGGAGGTTGCAGTGAGCCGAGATCGCACCACTACACTCCAGCCTGGGCAACAAGAGCAAGACTGCGACTCAAAAAAAAAAAAACCATTCAGTAAATGGATCACCAGGTTTAGAGGCTCACGCCTGAAATCCCAGTGCTTATGGAGGGCAAAGTGAGAGGATCACTTAAGGCCAGGAGTTGAAGACCAGCCTGGGCAACATAGTAAGACCCAAACTATAAAAATAAATTTGAGGCAGGCTTGGTGGCTCATACCTGTAATCCCAGCACTTTGGGAGGCTGAGGTGGGTGGATCCCCTGAGGTCAGGAGTTCGAGACCAGCCTGGCCAACATGGAGAAACCCTGTCTCTACTAAAAATACAAAAAATTACCCAGGTGTGGTGGCTCATGCCTGTAGTCCCTGCTGCTCGAGAGGCTGAGGCAGGAGAATTGCTTGAACCTGGGAGGCGGAGGTTGTGGTGAGCTGAGATGGCGCCATTTCATTCCAGCCTGGGCAACAAGAATGAAATTCCATCTCAAAAAAAAAAAAAAAAGGCCGGGCACAGTGGCTTACACCTGTAATCCCTGCACTTTTGGAGGCCGAGGCAGGCAGATCACCTGAGGTCAGAAGTTCAAGACCAGCCTGGCCAACGTGGTGAAACCCCGTCTCTATTAAAAATACAAAAAATTAGCTGGGCATGGTGGTGGGCGCCTGTAACCCCAGCTACTGGGGAGGTTGAGGCAGGAGAATCGCTAGAACCTGGGAGGCGGAGATTACAGCGGGCAGAGACCATGCCACTGCACTCCAGCCTGGGTGAAAGAGCACGACTCCATCTCAAAGAAATAAAATAACTAAAACATTTAAAATTAAATAAAATAGGCTGTTGTCACCATTGCTGCTGACTCCTTGCGGTGGCTGGCGTCTGAGCTCCGGAAGAGCCACTCAAACCCACCATGGAGAGACCCTCCAGGAGAATCGCAGTCCAGGGGTTCACGGGGCAAGACCCTCTGCTGTGCGGCCCCAGACAAATCGGCTCCCTTCTCTGGGCCTCAGTTTGGGAAGCGGCCCCCTCCTCAGGGCTCCAGGAGCTCCGTTTTCTGAGTCGCCGGAGGACGGTTATTTGTTTCACAACCATTCGCCAAAAGGGAAGGAAGCAACCCAGCTCTGGGTAGGGTCGGCCCGAGAGGCGGGGAGGGGGGGCTCCTCTGAGGCTGCGGCCTGGGTCCCGGTCCTCACTGTGTCGTGAGGCTAAGGCGCTGACCCTCTCCGCACCTGTCCGTCAGCCGCCGGGACGGGGACAGCGTCCTCGGGAATGAAGTTCCACACTCCTGCAGCTCCAGGCCATCGTCCTTCTAACGCCCGCGGAGCTGGGTTTTCCAGGCTCTGACTGAGGGCAGCACACTGGGAGGCTGAGGTGTTGGATCACCTGAGGTCGGGAGTTCAAGGCCAGCGTGACCAACGTGGAGAAACCCCGTCTCTACTAAAAGTACAAAAAATTAGCTGGGTGTCATGGCCCATGCCTATAATCCCAGGCAGCATGGGAGGTAGCGGCAAGCCCAGGGAACCCACCGGTGCTGACGTGATGACCGTGGAGACCAGGTGTCTTCTGCCCAGGCATTCAGCGATACCGATGGACAGCCGGTGCGGCAGCTCAACCTGTAATCCCAGCACTTTGGGAGGCCGAAGTGGACAGATCACTTGAGCTCAGGAGCTTGAGACCAGCCTGGGCAATATGGTAAAACTCCATCTCTACCAAAAACAAAACAAAACCAAACTTAGCGGTGGCGGGCATCTGCAATCCCAGTTGCTCGGGAGGCCGGGACAGGAGACTCGCTTGAACCAAGGAGGTAGAGGCTGCAGTGAGCCGAGATTGCACCACCGCACTCCAGCCTGGGTGACAGAGTGAGACCCTAGCTCTAAAAAACAAAAACAGGGCCAGGCTCCACTGTGAACCCCACCACCGGCTGTGCGAGCTTCACTTTATGACCTGATCTTACCACTAAGAACGCTCCCGCTGATCGGTGAAGACCCCAGACACAGCCATGTCCCGCTGGAGTCTGGACCCCATAGAATGTCAGCACTACAGGGTGGGTCTCGGTCACCAATGCATCCTCGCCTCCTAGGAGGAGGTCTGGTATACACTAGGCACTCAATAACTGCTTAATAAAGGCAGAAATCTGCCAGGCACAGTGGCTTTCTCATGTCATCTCAGCACTTTGGGAGGCCAAGGAGGGAGGATTGCTGGAACCCGGGAGTTCGAGACCAGCCTGGGCAACACAGTAAAACCCCGTCTCTTAAAAAAATAAGATAAAAGTAAAATAAAGGCAGAAATCATCAGAGCTTCCCGGGAGACCAGCCTTCCTCATTGGCCCCACAGCCCTGAGGTCAGCACTGGGGTTGCAGATGGGGAGACTGGGGTTTGACGGGTGGGGGCCCGAGGGGAGCTCCCACACATGAGCACCCGCGTGGAAGCGGGGTAAACTGAGGCACAGAGGGGTCAGGCACCTTCCCGAGGTCACTGGCAGCCCCAGAGAGCGTCTCCTCCCCTGCCCTGTTTCTGGCCCTATGGAGCAATGATTATTATCAACATGATTGTTACTGGCCACCTCCTGAGACGATCGATTTCCCATAAATGCCCAGCCGGCTCCAGACGTTGCTGGGGGGAGCCCTCTCGACCACAGACCACAGCCAGGTTCCCCCTTTCTGGCCGTTGGCTGAGGGTGGGAGCCGAGGCCCCAAGACCTCTGCGGGGAGACGCCAGCTTGTGTCTGCCATGGGGCCTGGGTCGGGGGGCTGGGGACGTCCGCTGCTGACCGTGGTCACCGCCCTGATGCTGCCCAGGAAGCCCCCTGGTGAGGAGCCCCCCGGGACCCCCACCCAGGCCCCTGTGCAGGGGCCGCACCCAGGAACCCCCAGGCCCAGGAGAACCCATGGGAGAGCCCCACCTGGTCCCTCCATCGAGCCCCCACGGCGGCCTCAGCGGGAAGAGGGTGCAAGTCCAGCTGGGGTCTCAGCTCGGCCCAGCCCGGGGTCGCCCCGGCTCCGAGCCCTCCCAGCGCACCTGGGGGCCTTGTCCAGGGTGTGTCCCCTGCCCTCCGTGTCCCTGGGCCTCGCCTCTCGCCCGTCTCTGTCTCGGCCTGTCCTGCTCCCGCTGCCCTGACCCCAGCCCCGCCAGCCCTTCCTCCTGCCCTGCCTGGCCCCTGACTCAGCCGTCCCTCCCGCAGGCTCCTGGGGGACCCAGATCATCGGGGGCCGCGAGGTGACACCCCACGCCCGGCCGTACATGGCGTCCTTGCGCTTCCAAGGCCAGCACCACTGTGGGGGCTTCCTGCTGCAGGCGCGCTGGTTGGTCTCGGCCGCCCACTGCCTGGACCACAGGTGAGCTCACCTGTCCGGCCCCTCCTCTCCGGACACTTGAGGGGGACTCCAGGCTGGCGGAGAGCTGGGGAGGGGGCAGCCCAGGACCCCCCCTGCCTGGTGGGGGCTCCTGCGGGAGGGGACGTCTCAGCTGGGAAAACAGAAGCCACAGCAGGAGCAAGAGGTCCAAATTTTTTCTTTTTTTGAGAGAGAGAGTCTCACTCTGTCGCCAGGCGCCAGGCTGGAGTGCGGAGGCCCGGTCTCGGCTCATGGCAACCTCCGCCTCCGGGTTCAAGCGATTCTCCCGCCTCAGCCTCCCGAGTAGCTGGGACTACAGGTGTCCACCACTATGCCCAGCTAATTTTTGTATTTTAGTGGATATGGGGTCTCACTACGTTGGCCAGGCTGGTCTCAATCTCTTGACCTCATGATCCACCCACCTCGGCCTCCCAAAATGCTGGGATGGCAGGCGTGAGCCACCACGCCCGGCCAAGAAGTACCTCTGCTACTGATTACCGTGTTCGTCTTTGTTTTGTGTCCGGCAGGCTGGAGTGCAGTGGTGCAATCTCAGCTCACCGTAACTTCCACCTGCCAGCTGCCAGCGATTCTCCCGCCTACAGTCCCGGCTGCTTGGAGGACTGAGTCAGGAGAATCACTTGAACCCGGGACGCGGAGGTTGCAGTGAGCCTGGGGAACAGAGACTCTGTCTCAAAAAAAAAAAAAGAATATGAAGTTGGTGCAAAAGCAATGGTGGTTTTTGCCATTCAATTTTTTGTGTGCGACCATTTTTGCACCCACCTAATATTATCATGGGGCCGGCGTGAGCGTTCAGTGGATGGCTGGGCCTCCATTTCATGCATGAGGGGGCTGCGGTCCAGGACGGGCAGCCCTCATCCCGTCTCCCCTGCCCCCCTCCCCGCAGAGACCTCCGCACGGGCCTGGTGGTGTTGGGTGCCCACGACGTGCGTGCCACAGAGCCTACCCAGCAGGTGTTCGGCATCGACGCTGTCACCAGGCACCCCGAATACCACCCCATGACCCACGCCAATGACATCTGCCTGCTGCGGGTGAGCCCCGGGGCTGGGGTGGCCGGTGGGTGACACACACTCATTTTTCTAGACAGAGTCTCCCTCTGTTGCCAGGCTGGAGCACAGTGGTGCGATCTCGGCTCACGGCAGCCTCCGCCTCCCGGGTTCAAGCGATTCTCCTGCCTCAGCCTCCCGAGTAGCTGGGATGACAGGCACCTGCCACCACGCCCAGATGATTTTTGTATTTTTAGTAGAGACAGAGTTTCACCATGTTGGCCAGGCTGGTCTTGAACTCCTGACCTCGTGATCTGCCCACCTTGGCCTCCTAAAGTGCTGGGATGACAGGCGTGAGCCACCGCGCCCGGCCAGCTGTTTGTTTGTTTGTTTCGGGCTTAATTCAGGTTGTTTTTCTTGTATAAAAACCCTAGGTTGTAGCCATAGCTGGAGCCTGGTTCCTCTGCTGGGAGACTCCGGTGTGGGTCTCCATGAGGCGGTCAGTGAATTCCTGAGAGGGAGACTTGGTGAATACAGTTCCTTTTAGAGGTTGGGGATCGGGTAGCTGTAGGTCCTTTTTTTTTTTTTTTTTGAGACAGAATCTAGGTCTCTCACCCAGGCTGGAGTACAATAGCGTGATCTCTGCTCGCTGCAGCCTCCACCTCCCGGGTTCAAGCGATCCTCCTGCGTCAGCCTCCCGAGTAGCTGGGATTCCAGGCGCACACCGCCACATCTGGGAAATTTTTTGTATTTTTAGTAGAGACGGGGTTTCACTGTGTTGGCCAGGCTGGTCTCGAACTCCTGACCTCAGGTGATCCGCCTGCCTTGGTCTCCCAAAGTGCTGGGATGACAGGCCTGAGCCCCCGCACCTGGCCGCTGCCTTCCTTTCTGTTTTGCTGAGAAAACGCTTCGCCCTAAACTCGCCTGTCCATGGAGACTGCTCCTGTCATGTTGAGCCCACACCACCCTTGGAGGGCAGGTCAGGGAATTCTGTCTTTATTTATTTAGTAGATGGCGTTTCGCCATTTTTGCCAGGCTGGTCTCGAACTCCTGGCCTCAAGTGACCCGCTGGGCCTTCCCAATGTGCTGGGATTCCAGGCAGGACCTACTTGTTAAAGGCGCGGCTGGCCGCGGCAGCTCACACCTGGAATCCCAGCACTTTGTGGGGTCCGAGGTGGGCGGGTGTTGACCGGCCTGAGCAACCCCGTGTCCACTGAAGACACAAAAATTAGCTGAGCGTGGTGGCATGTGCCTGTGAGAAACACTTGCACCAGGAGGCGGAGGCGGCAGTGAGCCGAGATCACGCCACCGCGCTCCAGCCTGGGTGACAGTGAGACCGCGTCGAAAATAAGAAGGAAAGACCCTTTGGGGAGCGGAAGGGTGAGACGAGGCCTGGGGGGTGCTGCCGTGGTGACCAAAGGAGCAGGGGCTCCTAACCCAGGCTCACGGGGGCTGCCACTGATTTCTCTTCGCAAGGGCGGGACTAGGGGGTCACATAGATAAACTGAGGCAGGCAGAAGCAGCGCGGGGGTGGGGAGAGGGCAGGGGTGGCCTGATGGTGTGCCCTCTCTGCAGCTGAACGGCTCTGCTGTCCTGGGCCCCGCAGTGGGGCTGCTGGGGCTGCCGAGGAGTGGGGCCAGACCCCCCGCGGCCGGGACACGGTGCCGGGTGGCCGGCTGGGGCTTCGTGTCTGACTTTGAGGAGCCGCCGCCGGGACTGATGGAGGCTGAGGTCCGAGTGCTGGGGCTGGACGTCTGCAACAGTTCCTGGAGGGGCCTCCTGCGCCATGCCATGCTCTGCACCCACAGTGGGGACAGTCACAGGCGGGGCTTCTGCTCGGTAAGATCCCCTCCCAGCTCCACCGCCTACTGTATGGGGAAGGCGGAGCCCACAGAGAGAGCCACGTCCAGGAAGGGCCTTGAGAACTGAGTCCCATTGACGTCGGGCCAGACCGAGAAGCTGAGGCCCAGGAAAGGCAGGGAGTCGGCAAGGGTCACCCAGGGCTCCCATGTCCGGCTGTGCAGGTTGTGCACTGCACAAACTACCACGCGCTTGTGTATGCGTACAGGCAGTGTTCAGTAGAGGGGAGTGACAGATTGAGAGGACGCAGCTCCCGCTCATAAAACCCTGTCGGATAAACGAGTCCCCTGGTGCCAAGGGAGACGCTGGGCCTGGAGGGTCTTTCGCCGCAGGGAAGAGAAAGACTCGGTTCAGGACACACACTCTGGAGACGAAGAGCCCAAGTCCAGGAGGAAGGAGACTGTCCACTTTCCCGATGTGTGACCTTGGAAAAGTCGCCCGGCTTCTCTGGGCCTCGTTTTCAACATCTGTAAACCTCCATACTAACAGTATCTACTTGACTGTGTCAGAGCTGATTCCAGATGCCAGTCAGGAGTGTAGGATGAGGGGTTTTAGGGGGAGTGTTTGGGGAGCCCTCTCCAAGGACAGCACCTTTGAGCTGAGACTTGAAGGAATCCTTAGGAGATCTGAGAAAACACAGGCGAGGCAGAGAGACTGTTAGTGGAGGGCGGCCATGTGCAGCTGTGCATGTTGTGCACTGCTCAAAGCACTGCAGACTGGACTGTTTACACAGGCAGCATCCAGAACAAGGCAGGATCAGGTCTCCAGGCGATACAAAGGCTGGATCACTGAGGAGGCTGGTGGGGGAGGCAGAGAAGCGGGTGGGGGCTGGGTCCTCAGGGCCCGGAAGGCAGAGGTGAGTTCACATTCTGCTCAGAGAGCACTAGGGAGCCACAGAGGGTTCTGAGGCAGGGAGGGCGGTGGTCAGACGTGCCTGCAGCAGCTCCCGGAGGCCCTGACCTCACCTCTCCTTTTACTCCAGGCCGACTCGGGGGGGCCCCTGGTGTGCAGAAACCGGGCCCACGGCCTCGTCTCCTTCTCGGGCCTCTGGTGCGGCGACCCCAGGACCCCTGACGTGTACACGCAGGTGTCGGCCTTTGTGGCCTGGATCTGGGACGTGGTTGGGCGGGGAGGCCCCCAGCCCAGCCCCCTGGCTGGCACTGCCAGGCCCTGGGAAGGAGCCTCCTGAGCCACTGCCTTGCGGCATGCAAATGAGATCACTGCTCCAGGCCTGGAATGTTCCGTGGCCGGGGCAGGGGGTCCGTGGGGCCCCAGACACCGGAAAACCCTATGTGCAGGGTTGGGGTGGGGCGGGTGACGGGTGGGGGCACCCATTCCACATGCAAAGGGCTGAGTGGAACTGAGTAAAATGTTACGTGACGTCCAGCGCCCCCCTCGTCCCGCCTCCAGTGCTGTTGCGTCTCCTTGTCCGCAGCCGCCTTCCACCCTCCCACGTCCCCCACCATGCACCCCTCTGGGTCCCCCTCCACACCCCTGCCCTGCAACCCGCACTCCACAGCGTCCGCCGCGGCCCGCTCTCCATGAGTAGGCGGGGAAACTCTGGGCTCCCCCTAGGGTGTGGGGGCCGAGACGGCCACGCAGTGGAATCCCAAGAGGCCTGGCCTCCCATCAGGCCTGGTGTTCATCCTCTGAAAACCACAGAGAAGGCGGGCACACACCAGGTCCCAGCTGATGTTACTGTCACAGCTGCTGATTGTGTGTGTGTGGTGTTTTTTTAGATTTTATTATCATTATCATTATTTTGAGACGGAGTCTCGCTCTGTCCCCAGGCTGGAGTTCGGTGGCGCGATCTCGGCTCACGGCAACCGCCACCTCCCGGGTTCAGGCGATTCTCCCACCTCAGCCTTCTGAGTAGCTGGGATGACAGGCACGCGCCACCACACCCGGCCAATTTTTGTAGCTTTAGTAGGGACAGGGTTTCACCATATTGGCCAGGCTGATCTCGAACTCCCAGCCTCGTGATCCACCCGCCTCGGTCTCCCAAAGTGCTGGGATGACAGGCGTGAGCCACCGCGCCCAGCCGATGGTGTTATTATTTTAGAAACAGTGTCTTGCTCGTCACCCAGGCTGGAGTGCGGTGGTGCGATCCCAGCTCACTGCAGCCTTGACACGCTGCGCTCAAGCCATCCTTCCACCTCGGCCTCCTGAGTATCGAGGCCTACAGGGGCATGCTCCCAGGCCTGGGTCATTTTTCTTTTTTTCGTAGAGACGGGGTCTCACTATGTGGCCCAGGCTGGTCTGGAACTCCTATCCCCAAGCGATCTGCCCCCCAAAGCTCTGGGATTACTTGGGTGAGCTACGGCCCGGCCCTAATCCTGTTACTATTATTCCTGCTGTTGCTACACTCAAGTCCTTCGAGGCCGGGCCTCCACTTCTGGGCCCCAAGCCAGCTGGCTTCTCAGGACTGCCCTAAGCCATCTTGTCCCTCTTGTGGGCCCCTCCCAAAAGGCCTCTTTTCTCTCCCTCCCCTCCCACATCGCCTCAGCCCCTCCTGGGCTCATCCACTGCCTGGAGGGGCACTGAGCCCAAAGCGGCTAGAGGCTGCCCAGGGACAAACGTCGGGTCTCTGGGGTCTCTCTTCGGGGTGCCTCTGGAGCCCCGCGCAGCACCCCAGGCCCCAGGCTGCCAACCCCATAGCCTGAGGGGGGCGGCCTGAAGCCCCGAGAGAGGAGAGAAACTGAGGCCTGGACACCCAAAGTGGTTTCTTTGAGTCTTTATTTCTTTGGTGAGGCGTGGCCCCAGGGTGGGAGGGCAGCCTGGTCAGAGGCTCCCACAGACCCCCCAGCCCAGGGGCACTTTTCTGGGCACCACAGGTAAGGCACTGCCTAGGGGGGCTGCAGGAGGATGAGTAAGCTCCTCGCACCCGTCACCCCCAAAGCGGGAGTGGGATTTCCTCCACGTCGTCCCCTCCCCATAGCTGGTTTGAGGTTCTGGTCTACAAACAGGCACAGGTGGGGGACTCTGAGCGTCTGCCCAGATTGAGGGGAGGGTGGGCCGTCGCGGGGGAGCTGGCCCATGACCGGCACCTGGCTGGTGGGTCAGGCGGGTCTGGCTGGAGCCTGGGTCTGCAGGCCTGGCCGGTGGGGCTATGCGGGACCCAGGAGCCCTGCGTGTGAACCCCGATGTGCAGGCCGCAGGCACCTGGAGGTGCCGCTGGGTCCCCGGCTCCAGGACTCCAGGATGCTACACGGGCCTGCAGACTGTCCCCTCGGGGCTGGTGGGTGAGCAGGGGCCCGAGGTCCCTGCCAGAGACCCCCCGAAAGTGGACGGGGCTCCACCAGACACGGTGCCCTGCTCTGAGCTGCTGCTGGCTGCTCCACATCTGAGACCACGCGACGTCACCTCATAAACGGATGTGGACCGCAGCGGGGAAGGCGCTGAGCGTGGCCCCTGTCAGGAGCACAGGCAGTGCCCCTTCCCAGGCGCACACTGGGCATTTCTCAGTGGCCTTCACAGTACACAAAGGGGCACACAGAGGCAGTGGGCGGGTAGGAGGGAACCGTGCCAGCCTTCTTGGCCTTCATGAAGGGTCTCTCCTGCTGGGGAAGGCCACAGTGTTCTGAGGTCCATCCGTACACACCCAGGCTAGACCATGTGTTCACACCCAGGCTAGACCATCTGTACACATCCAGGCTAGACCATTCATTCACACTCAGGCTAGACTATCTGTACTCACCCAGGCTAGACCATCCATACACACCCAGGCCAGACCATGTGTTCACACCCAGGCTAGACCATCCATACACACCCAGGACAGACCATGTGTTCACAGCCAGGCTAGACCATCTGTACACATCCAGGCTAGACCATTCATTCACACCCAGGCTAGACCAACTGTATTCACTCAGGTTAGACTATCTGTATACACCCAGGCTAGACCATCTGTACACATCCAGGCTAGACCATTCATTCACACTCAGGCTACACCATCTGTACTCACCCAGGCTAGACCATTCATTCACACCTAGGCTAGACCATCCGTTCACACCCAGGCCAGACCATCCGTACACACCCAGGCTAGACCATCTGTACACATCCAGGCTAGACCATCTGTACACATCCAGGCTAGACCATTCATTCACATTCAGGCTAGACCATCTGTACTCACCCAGGCTAGACCATCCATTCACACCCAGGCTAGACCTCCTCTGCTCCTCCCGGCCTGAGCCCAGGGCCCCTGTTCTAGGAGGCTTGGGGCTGAGAAAAGCAGTCATGCCTCTTCAGGAATTACCAGCAGGGAATGCCCAGCCCTCTTGATGGTAGCCATAATTAATAGGTTTATCCCCAAAGGAGCAGAAGTGTGGGGTCCTCCTGGCAATAGGACTCAGGGTAGGGGCTAAATCGAGCGCTCAGTGCCCAGGACGCAGGTCCATCCCACCCACCAGCTGGCCCCAGGCCTCTGTTCCTCAATCCTTCCAGGATATCGTCAGGGGGTTTGGGGATCCCCAAGTGGTATGAATCCAGGTTTAGGGAGTGTCCGTGGGATATAAATTAGACTCTGCTGTGTCAATAAATAACAGGGGGTGGTGGGGGGCCTTGGGCGCCAGGCCCAGGCCTGTCCTGCAGGCTCACACGAAGTTCTCTTCCTCCTCCGCCGATTCACCATCTGGGGGCTCCTCAGGGGTGCCTACAAAGGTGCCTGCAAGTGTCGATAAGAGCGATGAGGGCGCAGGGCAGGGGGCTCTCTGTTCCCCAGGACAGGCCTGTCTCCCCCGCCCGCATCTGCACCTGCACAGCTGCCTGAGTGGCGCACGCCGATGGAGCGTCCCAGAAAGCAGGTGGCCTGGCGCAGGTGGCACGAGGAGATGTAGGTGACGTTGTTGTTGCCGCAGAGCTCCTGGCCGGGGCTGGCGGGCACAGGGCAGGGTGCCGCCCGACACACCACGCAGTGGGCACTGCCCGTCTGGTCCACGACGCACGACTGCGGCCGTGAGCACACCACACGATCACAGGACTCTGCAGGCCAGGGGCGGTTCAGGGGGCATCTCGCTGAGAACCCCGAAGGGCTCTTGGCCCCAAGACCCGCCCTTGACTCCCAAGTTTCGAGAACCCTCTGGTGGGACACACAAGCGCCCCCACCTCCGTAAGCCCCGCTCCACCCGACCCCTCGGGCTCCACCCACAAGCCCTGCCCCTCCAATTGTACCCAGGAGCCACACCCCTTTCAAGAGCTCCGCCCCTTATGTTACCCACAAGCCCCGCCCCCGGTTTTACCCAGGAGTCAGTCCCCTTCCGGAAGTCCCATCCCTTGTATTAGCCATAGGCCCCACCCCACTTACCACCCACAAAGCCCCGCCCACATCAGGTTCCATCCCCGCCTTGCTCCTCCCATTGTATCCAGGAGTCACACCCCTTCCACGAGCCTCGCCCCTTGTTACCCACAAGCCCCGCCCCTCGATTGTACCCAGGGGTCACTTCCCTTCCGGAAGGCCATGACTTTAGCCATAAGCCCCACCCCTTACCAACCACAAAGCCCCGCCCCTCCACCAGCTCCGCCCACACATCGGGCTTCACTCACAAGCGCTGCCCCTCCCGTTGAACACTGGAACCACACCTCTTTCATGAGCCCCGCCCCTTGTGTTGCACACAAGCCCCGCCCCTCGAGACCCACCCACTAAAGCTCCACCTACAAACCCCGCCCGTCTCCACCCAGGAACCACGCCCTGGCCAAGAGCCCCGCCCCTTACAGTCTCACCCCTGGTTCCATCTTGCCGCTCTGGTTACCCTCACGAGCCCCTCTCTGAGTCATGCTCCCACTCTAATCATGCCACATATCTCCTGCCCAGTGTGAGCCCCAGAGGCCCCTCGGAAGTATAAAAGCGCCCTTAATCCTTAATTAGGCCCCACCCTAACCCATGTGGCCTACACTCGGCCAGAGGCCCCGCCCCTAAGCGCTGCGGCAGTGCCCCGCCCCTCCAGCCGGCCCCGCCCCCACGCATTGCGGCAGCAGCCCGGGTACGTGATGCGCAGGTCCGGTTGGCCCCGCCCCATGCCCCGCCCCCACGTACTGCGGCAGCGACCCCGGTACATGACGCGCAGGTCCGGGTGGCCGCGGCAGCGCGCGGCGCGCAGTTCGCACTCGTCGCGGTAGGTGGCGCCGTCCGAGCCGCAGACCTGCAGGCGCGCCGGGAGCCCCGCGCAGTCGGGCGTGCACTCGCAGCGCGGGCGCCCCCCCAGCAGGCGGCACGCCTTGCCCGGGCCGCACTCCACCCCGTCGCACGAATCTGCGGACACAGGACACGCGCGTGGGGCCGGGCGCGGGGAGGGTCCCGGGGCGCGGGGCCGCGCGGAGGCCTCGGGGCCGTTCCCCGCGCGCCCCCTGCAGGGCGCGGTCAAGGGCGGTCGGAGTCCGGGCGCTCGGGCTCCCAGGGGCGGGGGCGGGGTCCGGGGTCCCGGGTGCGCCTGCGCTGGGGGGCGAGGGCTGGGCTCGGTGCGCGCGGGCTGGGGTCTCTGGCCAGCCTCGGGGTCCGGCCGAGCTGCACAGCCCTGGGCCGCTCCGGCTCGCAGCTGGCTGACGTCTGTGCCGATGCACGCGCTCTTCTGGGAAGGCCGGAGGGGGCCCGGCTGCGTCAGCCCGGGGTGTTCCGTCCTTGCCAGGCGCAAGTCTGGGGCTGCCAGGACCTTCCCCTAGGAGGCGTCACGGAGGGCGGGGCTCTGGACGCCCATCCTGGCCTGGGGAGCGTTTCCAGGGGAGGGGGCCCTCCACAGCCCTAGGAACTGTGGGTTCCCCCGCACCCCCACTGCTCAGGCAGGGATACTGAGGTGCTGCTAGGGAAACTCTGGGGTCCCCGCCCCCGCTTTTAATACGCTGCTCATCGCCTCCCACGCTCATTGCATCCTCCCAAGTCGTCGTTTTACAGATGGGGAAACTGAGGCCTGGTCGCAGATGTGAGTGCAGGGGACCAAGTACCTCAGCCTGAAAGCTGCAGCCAGGACCCAGATGACCGACCCCCTTTCTGTTGTCTGGGGATCTGGTGGGCCTCTGAACACAGCTTCTGAGTTTGTGCCAGCCTCAGTTTCTCTGTGTGTAAAGTGGGGCTGACAGGGGAGTGAGTCCCACTTAGAGGATTGTCAGCGCCCCCCACGCAGCCCCGACAGGGCATGTGGGCTGCACCTGGGCGCCCCCACACGCAGTGGCTCACAGGCACATCTGGAAATGCTCTGCCAGGGTGGTTTCATGCAAGCGGGAACGGAAGGAGGCCTGAGCTCCCATCCCTGGGGCCAGATGAGGTTGGGGTGGGGGGGTCCTAGGCCGTCTTACGCCCAGGCCGGGCACTTTTTGAAGTCGGTCCTCCCAGAAGCCAGAGGGAGGTCTGGAGGGAGCAGGAGTATGTGGCAGTGAGTTCAGGACCACCCAGCCAGGCTGACGTGGGATTAATCACATCTCCGAGGCCAGCAGTTTCTCATCCTGGCCTGCCTGTCTTCAGCCCTCAGCTCCAGCCTCCCCTGGCTCTGCCCGACCCCACCCACCAGGACCTAACCTTAAGCCATGTTCTCTCCTGATCCCCTCTCCCATACCAGCTCCATCTGGCAAATTCCTAATCGTCCCCCGGCAGTCCAGCTGTAATGCCCACCTCCTTCCAGTAGTGCCCCAACAGGCCGAGCACAGTGGCGCACACCAGTAATCCTAGCATTGGGAGGTCAAGCCTGGCAGATCCCTTGAAGTCAGGAGTTTGAGACCAGCCTGGCCAATGTGGTGAACCCCTGTCTCTACCAAAAGTATAAAAATTAGTCGGGCATGGTGGCGGGGGTGCCTGTCGTCCCAGTACTGGGGAGTCCAGGGAAGGAGCATCGCTTGAACCCGGGAGGCGAAGGTTGCAGTGAGCCGAGATCACGCCATGGCACTGTAGCCTGGGGTGACAGAGTGAGACTTCATTTAAAAAAACAAAACGGCCAGGCGTGGTGGCTCATGCCTGGAATCCCAGCGCTTCGGGAGGCCGAGGTGGGTGGATCCCCTGAGGTTGGGAGATCCAGACCAGCCTGACCAGCATGGATAAACCCGCTCTCTGCTAAAAATACAAAATTAGCTGGGCATAGTAGTGTGTGCCTGCAGTCCCGGCTACTTGGGAGGCTGAGGCGGGAGAATCGCTTGAACCCGGGAGGAGGAGGTTGTGGTGAGCCGAGATTGCACCACTATGCTCCAACCTGGGCAGCAAGAGGGAAACTTCGTCTCGAAAAAAAATAAAAAACCGTCATCCTCTAGTTCAGAGAGTCTGCCTTAACTCATTTATGTGTTCTGTGCCACCCAGCAAGAACCCCTAGTCTTATGTGGAAGGCATCAGCTCGGAACAGCAAATGCTTCTTAAACATGCAGCCATGACCCCACCAGAGACCCTGGAGTCTGCAATGAAGGGCCCTGGTGTGGACATTTGGGGTCACAGGCCAAAAATGGCAAACCCACCTTCTCAGGAGCTGTAAGCAGGCCTTTGTCAACCAGGTGGGGAGAGCCACCCAGGCAGACAGCTCAGCCCCAGCAAAGGCTGGAGTCACTGGGGAGTCCTCAGAGCCTCTTCCTGAGTCCTGAGCTGCAAGAGGCCAAAATGTGGGACCTGGGAAGTCCCCCCAATCCCTTTCTGAGGCTGGGATCCCCCCTGCAGCCTCCTGCATACCCCTGTGACGGGGAGCTCACTCCCGGACATCCTGCCCTCGACCACCTTGACTTGCTGGCTGGTCCTGAGCTGAGATGCCCGGCCTGCTTCTGGCCTGGGCCAGTGCCCAGGGTCTCACCTTTGCAGGGAAGGCAGTGGACAAGTCCCAAGAAGCCAAGGAGGTTGATCTTGTTCCCCGGCTGGGTGACGTTGGACCAGGCGGTGTCAATGTTGCCGGAGGCGCAGCACTCAGCCCGGGTGACGTTAGTCTGGAGCACCAGGCTGCAGGTGGCCTCCTGGCCCTGCTGCAACCAGCAGACACCAGCTGCGGGCACAGGGACGGGGTGCTCTCCTGGGCCACTCCTGACACCCAGCGTCCAGCCCCCCCACAGATGCATGCAGGTGGCGCTCAGTAGTTACGCAGGGATGATCTACCCCAACCCAGGAAGAAGGGACACGAAACCACATGGGTGTCCCCACCCAGGCTCTGGATCCTGGAGAGCCCTCCTCCCCCTGAGCTCCAAGGCCCTTGCAGCCTCACCGCCAACCCCCACCCATCCCGGGAGGCCCTCCCCTTTCCCTCCAAGCCCCCAGGCCGGGGACTGGCACCCTGCCCAACCCCTCAGACACCGCCAAACACCAGGCACTGGGCACGTCAGGGCCAGTGGGCCTGGGAGCCGCTTCTCCAACCTCTGCCCTCTGTCTAGACAGCACCCGAGGACGAAGGCACTCGGGAGCCCCGCGCCTGGCAGCCCCCCCCACCGCCGGCCCGCCTCTTACTCACTCCAACTTGGGAACATTCCCCTCGCATGAGCTCACTGTCTCCCCAGGGACGTGGCCTTCGGGGAGGGGGCTCTGCTCTCCCTTTGGCGTGGGGCTGGGGTGGGGTGGGGCTGCAGGGGTGGGGGGTGGGGAGGCAGAGAGCCCCCCCCACCCCGTTTCTTCCCCCACCCCTGGGGGCAGGAATGGCCACAGCCCCCTTCCCAGAGCACTTGCTGGTTCGCAGACACTGCCAGGAACCAGCCTGGGGGACTTGGCACTCATCATAGGAGGGGAAACTGAGGCCAGAAGTGGGTCCGTCTCCTGCCTGGCACCTCCCAGCAAGTCCCAGCTGTGAGTCTCCATGTCCCGTCTACCCCGACGCGGGGAAGTTCATCCCCAGCTGGAGGGCCTGGCTCCGGACACCCAGCGACGCCTCCCGGGACACCAGGACCGACCCAAACGGTCGCATCTTGAATCCTGGCTTTGCCGCCTACAGGCTCTGTGACCCTGAGCCTCAGTTTCCCCATCTGGAAGACGGAGACGAAGAGAGCCCCCGGCACTACTGGGGTCGTCGGGGTTCAGGGAGGGAAGACGTAGACAGTAAGCGCCCAATAAATGTCAGCGGTCGTGGTGATGAGAAACCTGTGCTCTGCTGACCTCCTGGTGACCCCCCCCTTCGACCCTCCTGGCTTCAGCTCACGCTGGACACCGCCCTCGCCCCCGCCGCGCCCCCCGACATCCCCGGCCCGCAATCCGGGCAGCCCCACGTGGGTGGCCCGCCTCGCCCTCCCCTCTGGCAGCCCCACTCACCGGGCGCGGGGTCCCCCGAGCCCATGGAGCCCACGAAGCCCACGGCCCAAGCCAGGGCCCCCCAGGGCAGAGGCCAGAGTGGCCCTGGCGCCCCGGGACGCATGGCGAACGCGGAGACGGCAGCGGCTCCGACTTCCCAGCGCGCGGCCGGCGCTCCCTATAAAGGTCCCGCGGGCCGCGGGCGGGGCGGGGCGCGGGGCGGGGCGCGGCGCGGGAGTGGCGGGGGCGAGGCCGTGCCCCGCGCGGGGTGGGCAGGCGCCGCTCCCCGCCGCCGCGGGGGGCAGCTGGGGGCGCGCGCCCGGGTCCCCTCCCGGAGCCAGGGAGTGCATTTGGGGAGATGTGGCTGTTCCCGGGCGGAAACGGGACGGGGGCGTGAGTTCGAGGTGGTGGCGGCCTTTTGCGTGGATTGAGGGGCCGCCTCCAGGAGTCGAAGTGGGTCTGGGGTCTTCAGTCGCAGGGGTGGCCGCTAGCTAGCAGGAGCCCAGGAGGAGCACATCTGTGGCTGCCTGCAGCCCGCTTCTGTGATTTCCGTGTGGTCACTTCCGTGGTCCCGAGCCCCCCACGCACCGAAAACCTCAGCCAGACATGGTTCCCTGCTCACAGCGAAGCCGCCCACCCATCCACCTGGCCGCTGGAGCCGGTGGGTGGGGAGCCGCTGGGTGTGGGACAGACCCAGAGACACAGCTCCCCCCAGCCTCGTGGACACCAGCAGGCCTCGCCCAGCCACGGCCCCCAGGGAGGCCTCTGCGTGTGCGTGCGCGTGTGCCTCCCGCATGCGTGTGCACGCCTGGCTTCTGTCCTGGGCCCCAGGCAACGCTGCGTCCAGCCCGCCAAGCCTTTACCCACGTTCCCGCGGGTCACATCCACAGGAATGTTTACTGGGTTTTTTCTCCTCTCCCTCTGAGATTCGGCAGACGCTGTTTCCAGCAGAGGCGTTTCCCACGGTTTATGACAGCGACATCTGCGTGGGCCCGCAGGCGCTGCGCCCGAGGGGGCTTTGGCACAGCCAGACGCATTTCCTACTTGGGAGCGGATTTCGGTCCTGGGGGCCTCTGGATTTGTCAGGGCGCCCTTGACGAGCTCAAGGGTTCTGTGGCGACTCTCTGTGCTCCTGCTTCTAGGAACCGAACGTGACCATCTCCTGGAGGCAGGAAGCACCCTGCAGGGGGCTGGGGTGCCACGGGGACCGAGGTGGACCCCATCACTCCCTCACCAAGCTCCTGGTTTGGAGAAGCCATAAACAACACAATACGAAGACAAATTAATCTTTTTTTTTTTTTTTTTTTGAGACAAGAGTCTGGCTGTGTTGCCCAGACTGGAGCGCCCTGGTGTGATCTCGGCTCACCACAACCTCCGCCTCCCGGGTTCAAGCGATTCTCCCGCCTCCGCCTCCCGAGTAGCTGCGCTTACAGTTGTCCACCACCACGCCGGGTAATTTTTTGTGTTTTTAGTAGAGACGGGGTTTCACCGTGTTGGCCAGGATGGTCTCGATCTCCTGACCTCGTGATCCGCCCGCCTCGGCCTCCCAAAGCGCTGGGATGACAGGCGTGAGCCACCATGCCCGGCCTCAAAGACAAATTAATCTGTAACTTCAAAGAGGGGTAAATGTTTTAAGGAAAATAAAAAAGGTTGGTGTGGTGGCGAGCGTTTGGGCACCTCCTGGGGACGCCTGCGCCCGGTCGCCCGCTGTTCTGGCACTGCCCCCCCCAGGTGCGGAAACGGAGGCGTCCAGGAGCCTCACAGCACAGCCTCTGTGCCTGACATGAGTGAGATCTGTGCCTACAGAAGCCACACCCGTACCCTTTCCCTGACCTTAGCTGCCCCGCCAGACTGTGTCCCCCAGCAGCCGGTGGCCAGGGGCCAAGTTCCTGCCCTAGTGGCACCGAGGGAGGGCACCCCGCTGTCTTGCCCTGGCCTTCGCCCCTGGCATTCCCCCGGGATTCTCCCCGAGTTGGGGAGTGGGACAGGCACAGGCCCCTGTGTCCCTGCTGAGGGTGTGTGGGGGCTGGACAGTGTGACCTCGGCCAAAACCTGACCCTGCTGTGGCTCAGCCGCTCCGGCCTGGGCTGTGCGAATCAAGGGGTCATTGTCTGGCTGACGTGGGTTCCGGCCTCTCCGGGGAAACCGAGGCTGGCTGCCAGTGGCCTCCCGCTCCCGGCTCTGTCTTCCTCCCTAACCCAGAGGCTGAGTGCGACGTGACCTCAAATAGGTCACTGACCCTTTCTGGGGCGCCCCCTCCTCCTGAGACCCCTTTCTGGGGCAGCCTCCCGCTCCCGCCTCTGTCCCTCTTCCAGCCTGTCCAGGCCTGAGGTTCATCCTAGGACGTCCAGCCCCCACCTGGCCCCTGCAGCCCACCTCTCAACCCAGCGGCCGAAAGGCCCCTCCCTGGCTCAGACTCCCACCGCGGCGCCCTGTGCCCCTGCTCACCTCCCCAGGCTTCCGTCTCCCTCGAGGTAAACCCCGACAGGGAAACAGACAGTGGGAATCCTGTGTTGTTGTGTGGCAGAGGATGCCCAGATAGCAAAGGTGCCCCAGACCTGGCCCAGCCTGGGGGACACTGAGGAAGACTTTCCAGAGGAAAGGGACGTGGACGTTGAGACTCGTGGAACGGCAGGGGCGTGCGCCGGGAACAGACGTTTGAGCTGTGAGTGAGGGCAAGTGTCGTCAGGGTTGGTCAGCAGAACACAGCCCCAGAGACCGCGGGTTCCTCTTCCCTGGAACCTGTGGGTGTCCCACCCTCCCTGGCCATGGGGGTTCTGCAGATGGGACTGAGTTGAGGCCTTTTAGACAGGAGCTCATCCTGGGTTCTCTGGGGGGCCCACTGTCCTCAAAGGGTCCTTGGAGGAGGAGATGTCTGGCCAGGTCCAGTGGCTCACACTTGTGGTTCTAGCACATTGGATGGGCAGATCCCTTCAGATCAGGGGTTCGAAACCAGCCTGGCCAGCATGGCGAAACCCGTCTACTAAAAATATGATAAAAAATAGCTGGGCCTGGCGGCGTGTGCCTGTCATGTCAGCTACTTGGGAGGCTGAGGGAGGAGAAAGACTTGAACCCCGGAGGCGGAGGTTGCAGCCATCTGAGATTGCGCCATCGCACTCTATGGTGGCGACACGGTGGGACTCCGTCTCAGACCGGGCGCGGCGGCTCATGCCTGTCATCTCAGCACTTTGGGAGGCTCAGGCGGGCAGATCACCTGAGGTCAGCAGTTCAAGACCAGCCTGACCAACATGGAGAAACCCTGTCTCTACTAAAAATACAAAATTAGCCGGGCGTGGTGGCTCATGCCTGTAATTCCCAGATACTCGGGAGGCTGAGGCATGAGAATTGCTTGAACCCGGGAGGCGGAGGTTGCGGTGAGCCGAGATCGCACCACTGAACTCCAGCCTGGGGGACAAGAACAAAACGCCATCTCAAAAAAAAAACAAGAGAAAAGAGACCACCTGCTCTCTATGGTTAGGCACAGGACAAGAGAAGGACTTGGCTGCTGTTGGGGGATCTGGAGATGAAGGAAGGGCCGGAGCCCGGGAATGTGGCGGCCTCTAGAAGCCAGGAAAGGCGTGGAACAGATTCTCCCCTGGAGCCGCCAGAAGGAACGCAGCTCTGCCAATACCTTGATCTTCCCCCAGCCAGACCCATGTGGAACTCTTTTTTTTGTTTGTTGGTTTTTTTCAGGTGGAGTCTCGCTCTGCCGGCCAGGCTGGAGTGCAGGTGTGCGACCTCAGCTCACCGCACCCTCCACCCCTGGGCTCCAGCGATTCTCCTGCCTCGGCCTCCCGAGTAGCTGGGACGACAGGCGCCCGCCACTATGATTGGTTAATTTTTGTATTTTTAGTAGAGACCGGGTTTCGCCATGTTTGCCAGGCTGGTCTTGAACTCCTGACCTCGTGATCTGCCTGCCCCGGCCTCCCAAAGTGCTGGGATGACAGGCGTGAGCCACCGCGCCCAGCCCAGCATTTTTTTTTTTTTTTTGAAACAGAATTTCGCTCTTGTCGCCCAGGCTGGAGTGCAGTAGCAAAATCTCAGCTCCCTGCAACCTCTGCTTCCCGGGTTCAAGCGATTCTCCCGCCTCACCCTCCCACGTAGCTGGGATTACAGGCATGGACCACCACGCCTGGCTAATTTTTTGTATTTTTAACAGAGTCAGGGTTTCACATGTTGCCCAGGCAGGTGTTGAACTTCTGACCTCAGGTGATCCCCCCGCCTTGGCCTCCCAAAATGCTGGGATGACAGGCGTGAGCCACCACCCGGCCTCTGCGTGTTTTCTTATCTGTGAAATAGTCACAGCCCCCAGTGTTACAGGTTTCAGCTGGGATGTGGACATGCCAGGGACAAACAGCAGGGCTCCGGGGTGTGTGCATGGATTCCTGTTAATTGCCTAGTTAACAGGTGCTCGCCCAGGACGGGCCCATGAAGAGGCCCCTTTGCTGCTTGCTGGGACGCTAGGAGGCGCCCAATTTACAGCGGCGCAAATGAGGCTGGAGGGTGGGAAGCGATTTTCTTGCAGTCACACAGTCCTGCAGAGTCAGAACTGGGGTCAGCACCAGGTTCGCCAGATTCCAGGCTCTGCGTGCCTCCCAGGGACTGCACAGCGAGGGCCAGCGAGGGCCGCATTCCCTCCTTCTGCCCGCAGCAGCCTATTTATTTTCCTTTGGGGAATTATCTCCTACCCTTCCAGCCCAGGGGACCTCAGGCGTGGACACCCACCCACTCCCAGCCAATTAGTGAGGCTTATCTAGCACACTGAAAACCAGGCCAGGCACAGTGGCTCCCACCTGTAATCCCAGCACTTAGGGAGGCCGAGGCAGGTGGATCATTTGAGATCAGGAGTTCAAGACCAGCCTGGCCAACATGGTGAAACCCCATCTCTACTAAAAATACAAAAGTTAGCCAGGCATGATGGCACACACCTGTAGTCCCAGCTACTCAGGAGACTGAGGAGAATCGCTTGAACCCAGGATGCGGGCTTGCAGTGAGCCAAAAACACACGACTGCACTCCCGCCTGGGCAACAGAGAAAGACTCTGTGTCAAAAAAAGAAAAGGAAAGCAAAGGAAAACCGGGACGACTCAGCCCCTGGAATTTTTGCTGGGAGAGGGACCCCCGCCTCCTGCCTGGGCTGGAAGGGGGTGAACTTGAAGCTGCAGGTGGCTGTTTCTGATGGCCAGGGAGAGGCCAGCCCAGTGGGCCACAGAGCCAAAGGGGACAGCAGCAGTTCCCAGTGACATTGGAGGTCCCTGGATCCAGTTGTGCCTGAACTCCTCCTCCACAGGGAGATGAAGCCAGTTTAAACCGAGTTTCTGTCCCTTGGGGCTGACAATACCACCTTTGCAATAAAACAGTTTGCATTTATTCAGGCGGAGCCTGTAGGACTCAGAGCAGCAGGTTCTGTGGGGCTCTAGGGATCTCACCCTGAGGTGCCACCCTCCGCCTCCAGGATGGGATGTGGGTTGTGGCTTGGTACAGAACACACGGGGACACCCGACTCCACGTTCCTGAGCCAGAAGACCTTTGTCATTGGTTCATTGTCGTCTGCAGCCTCTGAGCTACAAGTTGCAACCCCCTTGCTGCAGGAAGCAAAGCCTTGCCGGGCCTGTGCGAGGGTCTGTGCTGCTCATCACCACGGCACAGCCCCGAAGACGGCCTGCTGGGCAGTGTGGGATCACAGGGGCGTGAGCTGGGCCCTAGAGCAACCCCGTCGGCTGGATGTGCTGCCTCCCACCTGTGATCCCAGCACTTTGGGAGGCGGGCGAATCACTTCAGGTCAGGAGTTTGAGACCGGCCTGGCCAACATGGAGAAACCCGGTCTCTACTACAAAGGCAAAAATTAACCAGGTGTGGTGGCAGGCGCCTGTAACCCAGCTACTCAGGAGGCCGAGGCAGGAGAATCGCTTGAGCCCGTGAGGCGGAGGCTGCAGTGAGCTGAGATCGCACCACTACCCTCCAGCCTGGGCGACAGGGAGACTCCATCTCTAAAAACAAAACAAACTGGCCAGGCCTGGTGGCACCAGAGCGAGACTCTATCTCAAAAAACACAAAACAAACGCACAAAAAACACTCCCATCAGAGGTGCCTCCACAGCTCAAACACCACACATGGCTCCCGAGGGCCATGGGACCAGGCCAGGTTTGGTGGCCTGGGTTCCTTTGTGCTGCACCTGCTCAGTGCAGGTTCCTTCCCATAGCAACTCTCCCTGCTGGCGCCCAAGCATCCCCACCCCATAGCTGGCTTTTCTCGTTCCCTGACGAGGGACCTGATTTTGTGTGAGAGTCAGGCAGCCAGATGTGTAAAAGAAGGCGGGGCTCTACTCAGCCCCAAAGGTGAATCCTGATTGGCCAAAAACGATCGCAGTGATGTCGGTCATGCCTCTTGCTAGTCATCCTGCTGGAAATAGATGTTTGGTGCGGAAAAGAAAATCAGCACTGAGACGAAGGATCTTTCAGCAACGCAACTTTTACTTCCTGGACTGCAGGAAGGGGACCTTCGCTAGCCATCTTGCCACAAGAGTACAAAGAACGAAGGAAAACATGCAAATTTGTCCCTTATGCATTTGGGGTGGTCCTTACTGCTGCCTGTGATCTCCGTTGGCTGAGCCAGACCTCACCATCTAAACTAAAATCCGATTGGCTAACAACTTAAAACTTTTTTTTTTTTTTGAGATGGAGTCTCGCTCTTGTCGCCCAGGCTGAAATGCAGTGGTGCGATCTCGGCTCACTGCAACCTCCGCCTCCCGGGTTCAAGCGATTCTCCTGCCTCAGCCTCCTGAGTAGCTGGGATGACAGGTATGTGCCACCACGCCCGGTTAATTTTGTATCTTTAGTGGAGACGGGGTTTTTCCATGTTGGTCAGGCTGGTCTCGAACTCCTGACCTCAGGTGATCCACCCACCTGGGCCCTCCTAAATGCTGGGATTGCAGGTGTGAGCCACCGCGCCCGGCCCTGGCCCTGTTTGGGGCCTTTATTCTTCTGATCATGGTGCTTGCCGCTGGTTGAGAGGAGAGCTGGTTTCAGGCAGGCGTTTGCTGCACGAGTTCCCTGCCCTGGCACGCAGCAGAGGCTCCATGGCGCTTGATGGAGGACCGGTGACGCAGCCCCTGCCAGGTGACGGGGGGAGGGACTGTTTCCTTCCCAGGAGGCAGCCAGTTCAGCCCCGAAGCTGCTCCCTTGGCCTCCCCTGGGGGCCTGAGTTTCCTTATCTGTGAAATAAGGCGTAGTTGGGGATGCCCGCGGGGCTTGGTTTACCTGGGATGTGACAAGAGCTGTCAACAGACCTCCCTGCCCCGGCAGGAGGGGTCCCTGTCATTCCTTCATGAGTCACTGAGGCTCCTGTGGGCGGAGGCCCCCAGGCTCCACCGGACGGGATCCAGAATGGAAGAAGCGGCCAGGAGAGCTCACGGCCCTGATCCAAGCCACACCTGCTGAGGTCTCTGGTGAGAGGAGCCAGGATACAGCAGGGGCCTGTGTGTGGAACCGGGGCGGCCGGGGCTCGGGGCAGGCTGTGAGTCTGTGCGTTTGTGCGCGGCTGCGTCGGTGCTCACCGGCCCGTTTGATCAACATGCTGCCCCTTCGGGGAAGAGCAGCAGCTTTGTGCTGTGTTTCGTGTAAGAGGCCAAGGTGGGCAGATCACCGGAGGTCAGGAGTTCGAGATCAGCCTCAGTCTGGCCAACACCGTGTCACCCTGTCTCTACTAAAAATGCAAAAACATTAGCCGGGCGTGGTGGCGTGTGCCTGTGTCTGGCACTGTGGCGCTCCCCTGTCATCCCTGCACTTTGGGAGGCCAAGGTGGGAGAATCCTTTGAGCCCCGGAATTGGAGATCACTCTAGGTAACATAGCAAGGTCCTGTCTCTACAAAATGAAAATTAAAAAAAAAAATTAGCTGGACGCGGTGGCTCACGCCTGTCATCCCAACACTTTGGGAGGCTGAGGCTGGTGGATCACCTGAGGTCAGGAGTTCGAGACCAACCTGGCCAACATGGTGAAACCCCATCTCTACAAAAATACAAAAATTAGCTGGGTGTGGGGGCAGACACCTGTAATGCCAGCTACTCGGGAGGCTAAGGCAGGAGAATCGCCTGAACCCAGGAGGTGGAGGCTGCTGTGAGCCGAGATCGCGCCCCTGCACTCCAGCCTGGGCAACGGTGCGAGACTGTCAAAAAAAAAAAAAGCAGCGGTCTGCTCAGGCTCGGTGGCTCACGCTGTAACCCCAGCACTTTGGGAGGCAGAGGTGGGCGGATCACCTGAGGTCACGAGTTTGAGATCAGCCTGGCCAACATGGAGAAACCCCGTGTCTACTAAAAATACAAAAATTAGGCAGGCGTGGTGGGGCTGCCTGTGGTCCCAGCTACGCGGGAGGCTGAGGGAGGTGAATCGCTTGAACCTGGGAGGCGGAGGTTGCCGTGAGCCGAGATCCTGCCAGTGCACTCCAGCCTGGACGACAGAGCAAGACTCCGTCTCAGATAAAATAAAATTAAAAGCAGGGGGAAGGGCCAGGCGCCGTGGCTCATGCCTGTAACCCCAGCACTTTGAGAGGCCAAGGTGGGCAGATCACCGGAGGTCAGGAGTTCGAGATCAGCCTCAGTCTGGCCAACACGGTGTCACCCTGTCTCTACTAAAAATACAAAAACATTAGCCGGGCGTGGTGGCGTGTGCCTGTAGTGCCAGCTACGTGGGAGGCTGAGGGAGGCGAGTGGCTCGAACCCGGGAGGCGGAGGTTGCAGTGGGCTGAGATCACCTCACTGCACTCCAGCCTGGGTGACAGAGCGAGACTGTCTGTAAAAAAAATAAAAATAAAAATAAATAAAGCAGAGGAGGAGAGGGGACTTGAAAGGCGGTAGCAGCAGAGGGCATGGCCTTGCAAGGCCCGGAGGTGTGACCCTGCTCAGCCCACACAAGGGGGCCGGTGAGGCCGGAGAGGGGCCAGCGAGGGCCGTGACTGAGGGTGGGCAGCAGAGCAGCGCCCAGGGAGGACTGAGGAGGTGCCAGGGGTCCTCGTGTCTGCCCCGAGCCTACAGAAAACCGCACGTCCTGCTGCCTGCCCAGAGAGGCTAAGCCACTTGCCCAGGGACGCACAGCGTTTGCGCTTTGGTGTCGTTCGAACCAGGCCTGCTGCTGCTCCTACACTTCGGCAGAGTGGAGGCTGGTCCCGGGGCTGGGGCTGGGAGGACTTCCTTGCCCCTCCCCGGCCTGGGGGTTCCCGGATTCCCAGGGACGGGGCCCCTGCGCTCTCTGGTGTCAGAGCAGGAATGACTGGATGATTCCCACCCCCGAAAAGACGGACAGGAAGGAAGGAGGCTCAAGTCCCTGTCCCCAGCCTCTGGACCTTCAAAACCCTAAATGCAGGCCTGGCGCGGGGGCTCACGCCTGTCATCCCAGCCCTTTGGGAGGCCGAGGCAGGGGGATTACCTAAGGTCAGGCGATCAAGACCAGCCTGGCCAACATGGTGAAACCTCGTCTTTACTAAAAATACAAAAATTAGCAGAGTGTGGTGGTGCCTAGCCGGTAATCCCAGCTACTCAGGAGACCGAGGCAGGAGAATCTCTTGAACCCAGGAGGTGGAGGTTGCAGTGAGCCGCGATCGAGCCACTGCACTCCAGCCTGGGCGACAGAACCAGACTCCATCTCAAACAAAAACAAGAACAAACTCTAAATGTGCAGTCTCCAACTCTTAATTCCTCAACACTCTGGATCCAATGCCTCATTTTGCAGAAAATCCAACTCCAGCGAAACCCTATTCATCCCTCAAAGCCCTGGTTCCAATGTCCTTTCCCCGCCAACGCCTTTTTTGTCTCCGAAGGCAGAGCTACGGCCACACTCGAGTCCCACCCTCCGGTCCAATCTCATGGGGCTGGGGGGATCTGCGTGCATTCAGCATGGGGTCTAGTATGCAGTAGATGCTCAATGAATGCCGAATGAATAAAGAAATAAAAGCGTGATTGGGCCAGAGCTGACCTCAGAAATGATCCTGCGCTGGGTGATGATACTGTTTCCACTGCTTAATTTTCTTTTTTTCTTTCTTTTTCTTTTTTTTTTCTTTGAGAGGGAGTCTTGCTCTTCGCCCAGGCTGGAGTGCAGTGGCCTGATCTCAGCTCACTGCAACCTCCGCCTCCTGGGTTCAAGCGATTCTCCTGCCTCGGCCTCCCGAGTAGCTGGGATTACAGGTGAGCGCTACCACGCCTGGGTAATTTTTGTATTTTTAGTAGAGACGGGGTTTCACCATATCGGCCAGGCTGATCTCGAACTCCTGACCTAGTGATCCGCCCACCTCGGGCTCCCAAAGTGCTGGGGTTACAGGCGTGAGCCACCGCGCTCGGCCTCTACTGCTTAATTTTGTTTGATACTGTTTCCCCGCTTAATTTTGGAACTGGGGTTAGGTTTCCTGCCCTCTCCTCCCTCGAAAGGCGCCTGGGCGTAGCATCTTGGAAAGCAAGGCCACGCCCCACAGACCTCAGCCTCTGTCTGACCCCCGGGTCCCGGTGGGGCAGACAGCACCGAGTCCCCGGTCTGCACGCGTTTCGCAGCGCTGATGGAATGCCCGCCGGGTGTCAGGCGCCGCTGTGGGTGCGAACATCCCTTTGCTGTGCGGCTGGCCTTGCAGTGCACGGGGTGGGAGTCAGTGCCGCGGAGCAGGACGGCAGCAGAGGAGACCCTGTGAGCTGACATTGGAGCAAAGACCTGGAAAAAAGCCACGCGGGCGTCGGGGGAGGGGCACCGGGCAGGGGGCTAGGCCGGTGCAGACGCCCGGAGCGGAGAGAACGCCTGGCGAGCCCCGGGAACAATGACAGGGCTCTGCAGTACCGTGAAGGGAGAGGACGGTAAGAAAGGGAAGCTTTCAAGGAAATGAGGGCCCTGGTAGCTTTGAATGGCGAGGAGGGCCTCGGCTCTGCCCCGCTCCGGCCCCGCTCCTCGCCTCTTCCGCCTGGGCTTGGCCCCGCCCCGCCCCGCCCCGCCCGAGCCCCGCCCCCGCTCGCAGCCCCGCCCATCGGCCGGGCCTAGTTTGTCTCTCAGCGGCCACCGTCGTCCGGGCCGCCGCCCGCCGAGTGCGCAGCTTTACGCCGCTGCCGCGCCCGCGCCCCGCCCCACGTGCCGTGCGTGCCGTGCGTGAGCGTGCGTGGGCGCGTCGGCCGGCGAGGGAGCAGCAAACGGCCGGCGGCGGGCGCCGCGCAGGGGGCGGGCGGCGCGGAGTAGGCGGCGGCGGCCATGGCCGAGGCGTCGCCGCAGCCCGGACGGTACTTCTGCCACTGCTGCTCCGTGGAGATCGTCCCGCGCCTGCCGGTGAGGCCCGGGCCGGGGCGGCGGGCGGTAGGGTCTGTGCCGCAGGCCTGAGGCAAGGCCCGGGCCGGGATGGAGGTCGCTGGCGCCCGCTCCTCGCGCGAGGTGGCCACGACGGGGAAACTGAGGGTCGGGGCAGCGCTAGCCCAGGGTGGATCCGCGGGGAGCCCGGGCGGTGCGGGCGCGAATCCCGTCCTGCACATGGGGGAAACTGAGGCCCGGACGGGGGGTGGCGGAGCCTGGCCGGGGCGGCGCACCGGGGTCGGGTGACCCCACATCCGCTGCCTTCTCGACCCGAGAGGCCGCGGGGACCCCAGGTGGGACCCCTCCCCCGAACCCGGAGAAAGTGAGGCCCGGCGAACAGAGGGTGTTGCCAGTGGCGCGGTGCGGGGCAAGGGCCGGGCCTGGCGGGGCTCAGACCCCGAGAATAACGCCAGGGGACCCCCGCCCAGCGCGCGCTCGGGGGCGCCACCGCCTCGCCACAGGCTCGCCTCGGGGAGCCCTGGCCGCCGCCTGGGAGTCAGGCCCCGGCCCGGAAGGCTCCAGGCCCCGTCCCGGGGTCCGACCGAGGCCTTCCGCAGGGCTTTGTGACCGGAGCCTGCGTTCTTCCCCTCCCGGGGCTTGGAGGAGCCGCCTATCCCTTCTCGAAGGGTTTCCAGCCACCCCTCGCCCTAGAGGACCCCGGGCCTGGGTGTTCCGAGTGTTACTTCCGGCTTATTGAGGGCGATGTTTCCCACGCGCACCTGATGTCACCTTGGGGGAGGTGGGAGCGGTGCTCGTGGAAGGCGCTATTCCCAGGCCCCTTCTCCGGGGTTTCCGAGTCAGCAGGTCTGGAATGGGCTCGGCAGTTGGCGTTTTTATTATTATTTTTAGGGACAGGGTCTCACTGTGTGGCCCAGGCTGGTCTTGAACCTCTGGGCTCCAGTGATCCTCCTGCCTCGGCCTCCCAAAGCGCTGGGATTACAGGTGTGAGCCACCGTGCCCGGCTGTGGTCTGCATTTGTGACCAGTTTCCCTTTCCCAGGCTAACGTGGAAAGTAGTGATTTCGTCGCGCCACGCCTGCAGATGGGGAAACTGAGGCCCGTGGTGGCTCGGCAGAAAAGTGGCAGAGCCTGCTCAGTGGGGAACTGCCTGACCAACTTGAGGGGAGCAGGTGCAGGAGGTGGAGGGGTGTCTGGACTCCCTACCCTGTACCCAGGGGAAGAGGCTGCCGGCGTTGAGGATTTTCTGTGCTCTCTCTGTGCGTTACCACCCAGCTGTTGCTATGCTTTGGCCCATTAGAGGAGCCCAGGCCCTCCAGAAGCAGTAGCGTTCCCTGTGAGCAGAGACCCAGAAAGGGGCTGGAGGGAGTCAGGAGAAGCAGCTTGTGTCTTGGTCACGGAGGAGGAACCAGTGCTAGAGTTGAGGCATGGCGGGAGAGCGGTGACACAGCCCAGGAGTGGAGAGAGTAGAGAGGTGTGGCTTCCTCTCTGCTGAAGCCACAGGGCTTCCCCTCCCCAGCAGGAGGAACAAATCCAGTGAAGTCCTGGGTGTGGGGCGAAGACTGGGGAGCTGAGGCTGAGCCTTGCCTTGCTCCTCTGCCTCCCAGGGGTCTCACTCCTGCCTCTTCCTGTTTCCTGTGCCCCCTGGCCATGGTAGAAGGGGTTGGTTGCCTGACAGCCTGCCTGCCGGGGTGAGTTACAGGGCAGCCCCTCACAGCTGTGTGAGCCCTGGGACAGGTCCTGGGAAGCCCCTGGAAAGCCTGGAGTCGTGGCTGTTGGAGGTGGCCAGCCGGGCATCCACAAAGCAGCCCTGACCTGCTGCACACTTAGCTGCTCTGGGAGCCTGCACAGGGCTGGATCCTGGTGTGGTGGAGCCACGTCCTGGCCCTGTGGCCTTGGACAAGGAGGACCCTGACCTCTTCCGACTGTCATTGGGCCTGGGGAGGACCTTCCTTTAGTCACGGGAACTCAGTGGTGTCTGGTAGTCCTGGTCTTTGCTCTCACGGAATTTACAGGCTGGACAGGGAGCCAGCATTGAACCTTGATTGACAAATGTTTAATCATGAACGTTGGTGAATTCCTTTAGGGCAAATAACTGCAGGGAGGGGGTGTGGGGAGTGGGGGGAGTGCCTGTCTTCACCCTGCAGTGATCCCGAGGGCACCTGCTTGTGCCTTTGGAGCAGGACGTAACAAGCTGCCAGTAGCCACTGTGCAGTGTCAGGACTTCATTGAACAGGGCAAGACTCTGTCTTTACAAGACATTAAAACAACAATTAGTGGGGTGTGTTATTGCATGCCTGGAGTCCCAGCGACTGTTGGGGCTGAGATGGGAGGAGCGCTTGAGCCTGGGAGGTGGAGGCTGCATGGAGCCGTGTCGGTGTCCCTGGGCTCCAGCCTGAGTGACGAGCAAGACAGTGTCTCAAAAAGAAAAAGAAAAATGAATTTTCTGTGCTGGGAAGTGGGCACACCTGTTGTTCTTGGGCGAGAAGCCTGCTCCAAATCTGGTAATGGGGAAAGTCCCAGCCACAAGCAGCACCCTCGAAGTGGGCGTCTCTGCCCACAGTGAGCTTGCCCCGAGGCTGAGGCTGAGGCGGCGCCGCTGCTGCTGAGACACCCAGGCTGGTGTCAGGAAGCTCCTACGGGCCTCAGACACGGAGGGGCCTGGCTGCCGGGGGCTGAGTGCCTGTGTGTGGTGGCTTCTCCTAGGCAGCTGGGCAGTCGCAGGCCTCCATTGCCATTCTGGGCTCTGGGATCAGGCTGAGGCCCTGAGCGGCTAGGCCGCTCTGATCTGGGGCCTTTGCCTCAGATCAATCACCAAACACACCCAGGCCTGGCCCTTGCCCCGCACCGCGCTGGGTGTGTTTGGTGATTGATCCGCTCCCCTGGCATCCGGTGGGTGATGCGCAGTGGCTGGCACCTGGCCACTCTCCTGGCGGCTCGTCGTGAGGGCGCCCTGAGCAGAGAGCCACCACACTTGCATTCGCGGGCTCTGGCGGTGGTGGCAGTTGTCCCCGTGAAAGGCGGTGACGGCCAGGTGCAGTGGCTCACGCTTGTAATCCCAGCACTTTGGGAGGCCGAGGTAGGTGGATCACTTGAGGTCAGGAGTTCCAGACCATCCTGACCAACATGGTGAAACCCCCTTTCTATTAAAAATGCAAAAAATTAGCTGGCATGGTGGCAGGCAACTGTAATCCCAGCTACTCGGGAGGCTAAGACAGGAGAATTGCTTAGATCCAGGAGGCAGAGGTTGCAGTGAGCCGAGATCGTGCCACTGCGCTCAAGCCTGGGTGATAGAGGGAGACTCTGTCTCAAAAAAAGAAAAAAAAAGAAAGGCGATGACATGACAAGAGCCTCTGGGTGTCTGAGCAAAGGGAGCCTCAGCTGGAGTGAGGCGTGTGGCTGCGGGAACCAGACCGGCCGGCTAGAGCTCAGGTCGCAGGCTGCTGCACAGACCCAGACCTGACCCTGCTGAGAAGGCGCTGGCTGCGGTACTGTGGCTGTGGGGTGCTGGCGATAGTGCCCCGTGGGCAGGGACTTGCTGAGGGCACTGAGCCCCCAGTAGCCGAGTGGGCGTGGGTGGTGGCCCTGGGTGCCGGCCTCAACCCTGAACTCCCTGTCTCCAGGTGGTCCCTAGGGCAGTGCCAGCTCTGCCTGCTGACTGCCCTCGCCCAGCACCTGCGCCGTCTGCTGTGTCTTCGAGTGGTGGTGAGAGGACAGTGGGGGTGCCAGGCCTTGCTGCCCACGGTGGTGGGGAAGAGCTGGCGTGGGCGGGGAGCCTCCGGGAAGCGAAGGCTGCTGCAGCCTGTGTCACTGTTGGCGCCGGGCAGGAAGTCTCCCCAGTTGCCCCCCTCCCCTTTCCCCAGCCCACCCTGTCTCCCCCCTCCCCTGCCCCGCAGCCCACCCTGTCTCCCCCCTCCCCTGCCCCTCAGCCCACCCTGTCTCCCCCCTCCCCTGCCCCTCAGCCCACCCTGTTTCCTCCCCTCCCCTGCCCCCCAGCCCACCCTGTCTCCCCCCTCCCCTGCCCCGCGGCCCACCCTGTTTCCTCCCCTCCCCTGCCCTGCGGCCCACCCTGTCTCCCTCCTCCCCTGCCCCCCAGCCCACCCTGTCTCCCTCCTCCCCTGCCCCCCAGCCCACCCTGTCTCCCCCTCTCCCCTGTCCCCCAGCCCACCCTGTCTTCTCCTTGCCCCTGCAGTGGCTTGGCCCTCCCGGGCCTCCTGAGCAGCCCTGGCCACAATCTTCAGACGTGGCCCGAGTCCTCCCAGGCTGTGCGCTGTCTGTCTCTGGCTGCCTGCTCTGTGTGTCTGCGGTTGTGTCAGACACGGTGACGGTGACTTCCGGCCAGCACCCTGGAGTGGCTCCACACAGCTGGCTTCTCGGGAACTGGCCCCTGGCAGCACCCTGTGAGCACGGAGCCTGGCGTTGGGGTCGGGTGCTGGCAATACCCAGGGAACCTATGGGTGTTGGCCCCGCCCTCTTGGGCAGGCTGCTGCAGGGGTCTGCGTCGGGCAGGTGCTGAATTGCCTCCCACTTGGAACTCTGCCACCATGAAGACCTTCCTCTGAGCCTCAGGCAAGCTGTAGCACCCAAGCACTGGCACGTGTGGGGTCCTGGTCCCTATGGCAGTGCCTGAAGCTGCCTGGGAAGAAGGAGAAGGCAGAGTGCCAGGCCTGGGCCCAGGCACCTCTGGATGTAAGGTGGAGCCCCCACAGGCCCCAGCAGGTCTAGGCAGCGGCTTTGCTCATGCCTCGTCCGTCCAGCCCGTCCCAGGAGGCCCAGGGACAGATGGTGTGAATGTGGGGTGTGGTGGTCGCTGCTGGGGTGGGAGGGAAGGGGTCTAGGGCGCTGCATGTGCCTCTGGGGCTGTGGGGCTGACACACTGTGGATCAGCTGGGAAGCTCTGGGCGGCCTGCAGGGAAGCAGTAGTGAGTTCCGGGGCTCCCGCCGAGGGCCACACCGTGACCCTCCCTGGGGCCTCCCGATGCACACAGCTGCCTGAGAAGCCTGCTGCCCACGGGGCCCGAGTCACCATTGCTGGGCGGTCATCTGGGGCCAGCAGTTTCCCCAGCCCACTCTCCACGTGCCTGGCCCTGGGCCCTCAGGTTGTGCGGGCCCCGTGGATGAAGGGCCCCTGCCGCCCTGCCAGGTCCACCCGGGGATGCGGTGGTGGCTCTCCCAGGGCTGTGCCGGGGAGGCCAGCTCCTCCTACCCTTGCTGCCTGGCCAGCTGTCGCTATGGTGACGACGTGGGGAGATCTGGTCTCCTCCACCTGTCCTCCAAGGGAGAGGTGAACAGAGTGTTCACTCCTGGGAGCTGTCCTCCACTAGCACCAGAGGCTCCGGTGGGGCCTCTGTGGGGGTCCCCAGTGCACACCACCCCCAGGAGAAGGTGGGGCAGCCCCTCCTCTGGGCCCCCTTGCGTGGGCGCTTCTACCTGTGGCCTCTCCGATTTGATATCAGACTGAGCCTTCTCTGGGCTGTGCTCTTGGAGGAAGAGGGTGGCTGGAGACCCCCAGGTGCAGCCCCTCCCACCACCTTCAAGCCGAGGCTCAGCCTCCACCTTGGGTATCTGCGATCCACTTGTCACCAGCCTCTGTTCTGGTCTTTGGTGGCCCTAGAGGAGCTGGCCGGGGAGTCTGAGGGACAGAGCTTAGAAGTTGGGTGGCAGCCCTTGGTGTCCTTGACGACAGCCGGATTTTAAACACGAGTGAGTGTCGAGGCCGTCCTCCATGACAGGGTGGAGGCTTGGAGCAGAGAGGTGACCTTTGAACCCCCTGGGGCAGGTATTCCAACAGCAGGCGGATGTGCACAGGCCCTGACCGCGGAGTGGGTGCTGCAGGTGGGAGTTCTGAGCAGCGCAGTGGCACCAGGTCCAGCGGCTGCTGTGGGCAGGACAGCTGGGGCTAAGAGGAGGCTGGCGCAGAGAAGTGTGCGTGTGGCCAGGTTGGGCTGTCGCCAGCGGCAGTGCGGGTGGCAGGGAGCAGGATAGAAAACCAGGTGATGCGCAGGGGCTGAGCTCCGCACGTCGGGACCACAGCGCCGGGCCTTTGAATGTGTGCGGGGCCCTCAGGAGTGCTGTGCGGAGCTCCACACCTGCCCAGGAGAGATCTGGGGCTGGGGCTGGCAAGCCCAGTGGGTGCACGTGGCAGGAGAGACGGCGGTTGGGGTGGCGGCACAGCTGACTCAGCCCTGTCCTGAGTGGGGGCCAGCGCAGCTGCTCCAGGTCGACTGGGTGGTGCTAGCCTGGGGAGCCAGCCATGCAGGGAGAGCCTGTGCCCTGATCCCACCACTCCAGTCCCAGAGACCCACGCGGGCCATGGAGCGGCCCTGGGCTCCCAGTCAGCTGGCAGGCGGATGCCTGCAGACCCTCAGCCCAGAGGAGCCCTGATAGACCCGACATCAGCAGAAACCAGGGGTGCAGATTTGACTGTGAAGTCTCAACATAGTTAAATGGGGCATCTAAGTCCTGACACCCTAAACACACCCCCAAGAAACCTGCGCCTGGGGGGAGTTGCCACAGCCACTGTGGCAGAGCGGCCCCTGCTTCTGAGCACCGGGCTGTGGGTGGTGGGTGTCGGCTCGCCTCTGGCTTGCTTCTTTCTTTCTTTCTCTCTCTTTTTTCTTTTTCTCCTTTTCTTCTCTTTCTTCTGTTTATTTCTCTCTCTCTTTTTTTTTTTTTGGAGACAGAGTCTTGCTCTGTTGGCCAGGCTGGAGTGCAGTGGTGCAGTCTCGGCTCACGGCATCCTCCACTTCCCGGGTTCAAGCAATTCTCCTGCCTCAGCCTCCTGAGTAGCTGGGATTACAGGCATGTGTCACCATGTCCAGCTAATTTTTGTATTTTTAGTAGAGACAGGGTTTTACCATGTTGGCCAGGCTGGTCTCGAACTCTTAACCTCAAGGGGTCCGCCCTCCTTGGCTTCCCACAGTGCTGGGATCACAGGTGTGAGCCACCGCACCTGGTCCTTTCTTGTTTTTTTCTTTTGAGACGCTGACTCACTCTGTTGTGGCCATCTCGGCTCACTGCAGCCTCTACCTCCTGGGTTCAAGCGATCCGACCACCTCAGCCTCCCTAGTAGCTGGGATCACTGGGCCTACTTATTCTAATAGCTTTATTTTGATATTTTCACACACCGTACAATCCACCCGTTTAAAGTGTTTGTAGTATATTCATGAAGTTGTACAGCCACCACCACAGCCCAATTCCAGAGCATTCTCGTCACCCCAAAAAGAGACCAGCCTCATCCCTATCAGCCGTCACTCCTCTTCCCCTCCCCAGGCCCCGGCACCCACATTCCCTTCTGTCTTGGATCCGCCTGTCCTGGACGTTTCATAGAAATGGGATCACACGCTGCGAAGCCTTCTGTGTCTGGCATCGCTCACTGGGTGGGACATCCTCAGGGTATGCCACCCCCGCACCGCCCTGGCCGGGGTCTCAACCTCACTCCTCTCCGTGGTTGAGCCTGTTCTGAGCTGTGTCCACCTGCTGGTGCTGCTGTGAGCTGTGCTGCTGTGAACATCCACTACTAGTTTTGGTGGCGATTGTCTGCTTCCTCTTTGGTGTGTGCCTGGAGGGAAAATGCTGGGTCATGGGATAGTCACATCTCGGGGACTTCTGGGCTTCCAGCAGGCCTGGGTGGGGTTGCGCGCCTCCTCCTCACTGGCCCTGGGAAGGGCATCTCGCCGACGCTGGCCGGCTGCATTTCCCTGGGGACTCGTGGTGGGAGCTGCTTTTCCAGTGCATGTTTTTGGAGGCATGCCCCTTACAGGTCCTTTGCCTGCTTTTAGTTGGGTTGTCTGTTTCTCTTTTTCTTTCTTTCTTTTAGAGGCCGGGTCTTGCTCTGTCACCCAGGCTGTAGTGCCATGGTGGGACCACAGCTCACTGCAGCCTCGACTTCCTGGACTCAGGCAATGCTCCTGCCTCCCCCTCCCTAGTAGCTGGAACTACAGGGGCACCCCAGCACATCCAGCTAATCTCTTTTTTGTAGAAATGGGGTTTGGCCATATTGGCCGGGCTGATCTCAAGCTCCTGACCTCAAATGATCTCCCCACCTCAGCTTCCCAAAGTGCTGGGATCACAGGCATGCTGCTACACCCAGCCAGGGTCTTTTTTGTTTGTTTTTGAGACAAAGTCTCATTCTGTCTCCCAGGCTGGAGTGCAGTAGCTCGATCTCGGCTCACTGCAACCTCTGCCTCTCAGGTTTTGGTGATTCTTTTCCCTCAGCCTCCTGAGTAGCTCGGATTACAGGCTTGTGCCACCATGCCCGGCTAACTTTTGTATTTTTAGTGGAGACAGGCTTTCACCATGTTGGTCAGGCTGATCTGGAACTCCTGACCTCATGAGCCGCCCACCTTGGCCTCCCAAAGTGCTGGGATTACAGGCGTGAGCCACTGCGCCCAGCCACTTTTTTTTTCTTTTTTTTTTTGAGGCGGAGTCTCACTCTGTCACCTAGGCTAGAATGCAATGGCGCAATCTTGGCTCACTGCAGCCTCCGCCTCCCAGGTTCAAACGATTCTCCTGCCTCAGCCTCCTGAGTAGTTGGGATATCAAGTGTGCATCACCACACCCAGCTAATTTTTGTATTTTTAGTAGAGATGGGGTTTCACTATGTTGGCCAGGCTGGTCTCGAACTCTTGACCTCAGGTGATCCACCCACCTCGGCTTCTCACAGGTGTGAGACATCACACCCGGCCAGCACTTTTTATATATTGTAGATAATGTTTTGTCATTCTCCGCTCTTCTTCCCTCATGCTGGGTTCTCCTGCTCCTGGGGTCCTTTGCTCACACGGCCTTGGCCCCTTCTACCCGCTCAGCCTGTCATTCAGCGGCAGGAACAGTGAGGCCGGCACGGTGCAGTGTTGGCTTCAGGACCCAGCTATCGGCTCTCCCCTTGGGCACTGCCCTCCAGGTCCCCATTTCTCCCCAGAGTCAGCGGGTAAGGCTGGGATCTTGCTTGCTGGAGAGGGGACCACAACTGGTCAAGGTCCAGCCACCAAGAAACTTGTGTCCCCAGAGCCTGAGGTCCTCCACGGAACCTGCATCCCCAGAGCCTGGGGTCCCCAGGAAACCTGCATCTTCAGAGCGTGGGGTCCCCTGTGTAACCTGCATCCCTGGAGCCTGGAGTCGCCCATGGAACCTGTATCCCCGGAGCCTGGGGTCCCCCACAGAACCTGCATCCCCATAGCCTGGGGTTCCCCATGGAACCTGCCTCTTCAGACCCTGGGGTCCCCGTGGAACCTGCATCTCAGAGCCTGGGGTCCCCCGTGGAACCTGCATCTTCAGACCCTGGGGTCCCCGTGGAACCTGCATCTCAGCCTGGGGTCCCCGTGGAACCTGCATCTTCAGACCCTGGGGTCCCCGTGGAACCTGCATCTCAGAGCCTGGGGTCCCCGTGGAACCTGCATCTCAGAGCCTGGGGTCCACCGTGGAACCTGTATCTCAGAGCCTGGGGTTCCCCGTGGAACCTGTATCTCAGAGCCTGGGGTTCCCCGTGGAACCTGCCTTCAAAGCCTGGGGTCCCCCATGTAACCTGTAACTCAGAGCCTGGGGTTCCCCGTGGAACCTGTATACAAAGCCTGGGGTTCCCCATGGAACCTGCATCTCAGAGCCTAGGGTCCCCTGTGGAACCTGCATTCAAAGCCTGGGGTTCCCGTGGAACCTGCATCTCAGAGCCTGGGGTTCCCCATGGAACCTGCATCTTCAGACCCTCGGGTCCCCGTGGAACCTGCATCTCAGAGCCTGGGGTCCCCCGTGGAACCTGCATCTCAGAGCCTGGAGTCCACTGTGGAACCTGCCTCTTCAGACCCTGGGGTCCCCGTGGAACCTGTATCTCAGAGCCTGGGGTTCCCCGTGGAACCTGCATTCAAAGCCTGGGGTTCCCCATGTAACCTGTATCTCAGAGCCTGGGGTTCCCCGTGGAACCTGTATTCAAAGCCTGGGGTCCCCTGTGGAACCTGCATCTCAGAGCCTGGGGTTCCCCGTGGAACCTGCTTTCAAAGCCTGGGGTCCCCTGTGGAACCTGCATCTCAGAGCCTGGGGTTCCCCATGGAACCTGCATCTGTAGAGTCTGGGGTTCGCCTTGGCTCCCCTCACAGCAGTGTCCCATGCACCATGGGAGCCTCCTCTCCCTGTTTTTGTCTGTGTTACCTGGGGGTGACCTGGGGACCCCCCTGTGAGTCCCTCACACAATGACACGTGCCGTGTACGGCCGTTTTCATGTTGCTGTAAGGAACACTTGAGACTGGGTAATTTACAGAGAGAGGTTGATGTGGCTTCCAGTTCTGTGGGCCACTTAGGAAGCGTGGTGCTGGCATCTGCCTAGATCCTGCTAGGCTGGAAGCACCACACGATTTTCAGCCCAGGTCCTACGAATGCTTGGCGCTCCCCCATCAGCAAGGGCCAAGCCATCCATGAGGGGCCCGCCCCGCAAGCTGGCGCCTCCAGCAGCCCCTCCAGCCCAGTGTGAGGTCTGCAGGGTATGGCATCCAAACTGCCGTGTGGCCTGCTTGGCGACGTTGTGGCTTGAAGCCAGTTCTGGGGAGCTGTGAACTTGGTTTTGGGGCGCACACACAGCTGTCCTCTGGCAGCTTCTCCTCTGGGACATCACCGTGTTGGCCTTGGCTCTAAGGGGACCTGGGGATGAGGTCTTGGCACGGATGTGGCCAGCATGAGCATGGCCTTCCCCCCGCCAGGGGAACGGGTGGTGTGGGGCTGCCAGAGTGTTCTGGAAATGCCACTCTGTGGTGTCAGGGCAGTGCCTCCTGTGCGAGGAGGTGCCAAGGCACTGGTGATGCCTGTCATGGTGGGGGCAGGTTGGGGTGGCCCAGATCACTGGGAGCCATAGCAGGGTCTGTTGGTGGCCGGCAAAGCCAAGTCTCCTCGGCCTTGTTGAGAGCCCTGCCCGCCAGGACCCACAGATCGGGAGTGGCCCCTGCCTGTGAGTGCCTGGCCTGCCAGAGACCGCTGGGTCCAGAGCCCCTCTGTCCTCGCCCTTCAGGGGGTTTTGCAGGTGACCTTGAGGTGGTGCCAGGTGTCACTGTGACCCAGCCTCCTGTTCTCTCCTGTAGGATTATATCTGCCCAAGATGCGAGTCCGGGTTCATCGAGGAGCTTCCGGAAGAGACCAGGTAATGCAGCCCCTTGTTCGAGAGGCTGGAAGAGCCGTTGTAGGGGTAGGAGGGCCTGCTGGGTCTGTGGCCCCAGGGCCTGGTGCCCGTGGCTCTCAGAGCGCTTTCCTCTGTGCAGGCCACAGCACCTTGTTCCCGTCTGTGATGACCGGGCCGGGGCCCCGTGCAGCCACTCACTGCCCCCAGCCTCGGCGCCTGAGCTGGTGACCCAGGCCCTCTGGGGTAGGGGCTGTGGGGGCTCTGCGCGCGTCCTCACACCCGGAGGTTGTTGGGGTCTGCACCGGTTTACAGAGACACCTTGTGGTTTACTGGTGAGGGAAGAAGCGGCGGGTTATGGCACCAAATGCTGGTGTGAGGCCGCCCACACACGCCAGGGTCGGCTCCACGTGGCGCTGTGGCCAGGGTGGCCGAGGGGCTCCCTAAGTCTGCGGTGTTTCTGTGGTGACTGCAGGGTTTTGTCCTGAGGAGGTGGCAGGCGGGAAGCTGTGCCGAGGACAATTTCTGCTCTCCCACCACAGGCTTTTGAGGGGAGGGAGCGCCTGGCATGTGGGGGCCCCGGGCGGCTGTTGCTGCTGACACGCACTCTCTCCCCAGGAGCACAGAAAACGGTTCTGCCCCCTCCGCAGCCCCCACGGACCAGAGCCGGCCGCCATTGGAGGTGAGTTGCCTGCCCCGTCGTGCTCCTGAGCCTGTCAGCCTTGCGCGGGGTCCACCTCACCTCCCAGGGCTCTCCCTGCCCGCACAGTGGAGGAAATGTGTCCCTGCCGGGGCCAGGGCCGGCGCTCACGGGTGGCCCGTGCTGCTTGGTTGGGGCTGATGGTTTCTCAGGTGAAAGTGAAACTTCTGTCGAAGTGTCTCTGCCTGCGCCATCTCACACTAGCGGGGCAGGCTGTGCCCGATTCCTGCCTCCCTTTCTGTGTCTCCCTCCCACCCGGCACCCAGCAGGGCCCGGCGTGCTTTCTCCTCTGTATTGGTCCCCTGGTGCCCCCAGCAGGCTGCGCGGGCCGCCCGGCCGCTGAGCCTGCTCCGAGGTCACACCCCCTCCTCTCCCCAGAACGTGGACCAGCACCTGTTCACGCTGCCACAGGGCTACGGACAGTTTGCTTTCGGCATCTTTGACGACAGCTTCGAGATCCCCACGTTCCCTCCTGGGGCGCAGGCTGACGATGGCAGGGACCCCGAGAGTCGGCGGGAGCGAGAGCACCAGTCCCGGCACCGGTACGGCGCCCGGCAGCCCCGCGCCCGCCTCACCACGCGGCGGGCCACCGGCCGACACGAAGGCGTCCCCACGCTGGAAGGGTGAGGGGGCCCCGGGGTGGCCGAGAGGGCCCTACGCTGTGAGCTTGTAGGTTCTGGTACTTAGAATCCAGCAGGGTTCTTCTGATGGTGAAAAATGAGAATAAAAAATAAAATAAAATAATCCAGCACGCGTTCCACGGAAGCCCGGCGTCATCTGCAGGCTCTCTTCAGAGACCGCCTGGCCAGGAGCTCCAGCACCCCCCAACCTGGCCCCCACACTCCGAGAGCCTCGGGCTGTGTCGCATTGGGAGCAGGGGCCCGACACGGCCCTTCGGAGACAGAAGTGTGCTGGTTCCGGGTGTGTGGGCTGACCACAGCGCGGGGCCCACGTGCACGGGAGGCTGCTGCTGTTCTGGCGGAACAGAGCCTGCAGGACGTCACTGGGCCCCGCTCCTGGCTGTTGATCCTTCTGTGGTTGTGTGTCTCACCTGCTGGAAAAGTCATCTTTAAAAGTGGCTAGTTTTGCCAGGCGTGTGGCTCAGCACTGTGGTCCCAGTGTTCTGGGAGGTCGAGGAGGGAGGATCGCTTGAGAACAGGCTTTCACGAGCAGCCTGAGCAACGCAGGGAGGCCCTGTTTCTAATTCTAAAGAAGTAGCCAGGAGCGGTGGAGCTCTGCTGTGGCCCCGGCTTCTCGGGAGGCTGAGGCGGGAGGATCAGCCCAGCAGGCCGGGGCTGCAGTGAGCCAAGGTGGAGCCACTGCTCTCCAGCCTGGGCATCGGAGTGAGACCCTGTTCGTGAGCAAGGAAATAGAAGCTAATTTAGAAGCCGATGCTGGCTCTGCCCTTGGTGCCCACCACGGACCTGGCAGGCCTGGCCCTCTCCTGCACGTGGAGCGGCCTCGCCCCATGACTGCCCCTCTGTTCCAGGATCATCCAGCAGCTCGTTAACGGCATCATCACGCCCGCCACCATCCCCAGCCTGGGTCCTTGGTGAGTAGGTGGGGGCTCCTGTCCCCATCCCCAGCCGGTACCCCTGGTGCATGGGGTGGGGAAGGCGCCTGCCCTAGCCGCCCATCAGCCACTCGAACCCCACCTTCCACCCCCAGGGGCGTCCTGCACTCAAACCCTATGGACTACGCCTGGGGGGCCAACGGCCTGGACGCCATCATCACACAGGTACAGTGTGCCACCACCCGGGGTGCCTGCTGGGTGCGGGGCCGGGCTGCCCAGACCCAAGAAGCCCCACAATGGCAAGGGGGATCGGGCATGGGAGGCCACTCCGGCCTTCCTCCTTCCGTTTCCGAGTCTTGGCAACCTTGGGGCTTCTCCTCCTGAGTTCACGCGGAAGAACGCTGTAGCGAAACCGCGCGGAGGACTCACGCAGCCACACAGTCCCTCGGCCCCTCTCCTCAGAGGTCGCACCCTGACCTGGTTCCAGGCGCTGCCAGTCCCAGCCCCGCTGAGGAGCCTTTGCCCTCAGTCCCTCTCCTGAGAGGTCACACCCTGACCTGGTTCCAGGCACTGCCAGTCCCAGCGTCTCTGAGGAGCCCTTGGAGCATTTGGTCACTGGCAGGACCTGACCCTCACAGCAGCCCACCCCACTCTGCCGGCAGGGACCCGGGAGCAGGGCAGTGCTGCATGGGTGCCACGGTGGCCTTCAACCCGGGGCGGGCTCCAGGGGCCCGAGCCCAGGACAAACGCGGCCTCGGTGCTTTTGCAGGTCCTGCAGCGTCGAGTTTCCGAGCCCCGAGCCGGGCCCCTGCGGAGCTCCCGCACTCTCAACTCTTGTCTTTCAGCTCCTCAATCAGTTTGAAAACACAGGCCCCCCACCGGCAGATAAAGAGAAAATCCAGGCCCTCCCCACCGTCCCCGTCACCGAGGAGCACGTAGGTATGAAAGCCCAGCCGCACCGCCTCGGCTTTCAGGGTGTTTGTTCCTCGAGACGGAGTCTCGCTCTGTCGCCCAGGCTGGAGAGCAGCGGCGCAATCTGAACTCACGGCAGCCTCCGCCTCCCGGGTTCAAGCGATTCTCCTGCCTCAGCCTCCCGAGTATCTGGGACTCCAGGTGCCCACCACCACGCCTGCCTAATACTTATGATTTTAGTAGAGATGGAGTTTCACCATGTTGGCCAGGCAGGTCTCAAACTCCTGACCTCAGGTGATCCACCGCCTTGCTTTCTCAAAGTGCTGGGATCACAGGCATGAGCCACCTTGCCTGGCCTCGGGCATGGTTCTGAAGGTCAGCTTAGAGGAGAGGGTTCCGTCCAGGTCCCTCCAGCGGCCCAGGGCACACACAGTTTTTCTTCCCCTGGCTGAGCCCGCCCTGGAAGGCTCAGCAGGCCCCCACGCCACCGTGACCGCACCCCCACCCCTCAGGCTCTGGGCTCGAGTGCCCCGTGTGCAAGGACGACTATGCGTTGGGCGAGCGCGTGCGGCAGCTGCCTTGCAACCACCTGTTCCATGACGGCTGCATCGTGCCCTGGCTGGAGCAGGTGAGTGCCCGCCCGCCCACCCTCACCGCCGCCGCCTGCCCGCTCTAACCCGCCCCTTCTCCCGCCCTCGCCTCTGTCCCCACAAAGCACGACAGCTGCCCCGTCTGCCGAAAAAGCCTCACGGGACAGAACACGGCCACGAACCCCCCAGGCCTGACGGGGGTGAGCTTCTCGTCGTCATCCTCCTCCTCCTCCTCCAGCTCGCCCAGCAACGAGAACGCCACAAGTAACTCCTGAGCCCTCGTCGGCCGGCGCCACCCCTGTGGGCGGCGCCCGAGGGTGCAGGGGAAGTGTGAGGCCTCTCCACCCACCCTCAGCCGGCGCCACGTGGCACCTGCAGACTGGGTGCCCCAGCGGGGCCGCTCTTGGCTGGTCAGCACTGCAGGCCCGGCCTGTTCCAGGGCAGGACCCGGGCCGAGCTCACCGGCCCCCTGGCATGGGAAGGTGTGGGCCACACGGTCCCCTCTGGGGCACCCCCAGCCTCCCCGTCCTCTGTCTAACCTCACCCTCTAAATGTTCAGCGGCGGAAAGATTTTTATAATTTTAAATTATTACTGCTTTGAAATAAATGGACGTTTTAGCTCACGTGGCGGCCATGCATGATCTGTGGCAAGACGGAGCCCAGCTGCTCCAGCGCTGCGAGCACCGCCATGACAGGCCGTGGGGGCCCCAGCCTCCGCCTCGGCTGCTTCCACGACCCAGAGTTTGGGGGCTCGGGACCATGAGGATGACCAGCAAAATTCAAGAACAAAACTGCTCCAGCAGACTTTTTTAAAGGAAAAATATGTGTATCTTGAAAGCTATTTAAAATACACCACTTACAAAGAGAAGCAGGTGGCGTGGCGTGGCTTTCCTTCTGTGCCCGCGTGTCTGGAGAGGGCCACAGAGCTGCGAGGGTGGCTGGGCTCTGCACGGCCGCGTCTGCTGCCAGGCGTCTGTGCCTCCTGCGGGGCCTGGGGCTCAGGGCCCAGGGCTCACTAGTGAGCTCCCAAGCTTAGGCCCAGGAGGGCCGACTGGCGACATTCTGCAGGGTGGCAGTGTTGCTGGACTGAAATTTAAAACCAGAAGCACGAACCAGCGTTAAGGTGTCCGGGCCCAGCACCTCCACCTCTCCCTTGGTCACCCCTCCACCACTGCTCAGGGAGGCGGGGTGCCTGGCCTGGGGCACAGCGGGCACGGGCACAACTGCTGGGCCGTGGGGGCGTGCGGGCTCAGGGAGCCGGGGCGGTGGGTTCATCTCAGTTGCTGAAGAGCCCACAATCCCGGGACCCAAGCATCAGGCAGTGCAGATGGGTAACAGAGGAGACTCCACAGGACCACCCGTGTCCCTCCGCTGTGGATGGGTCCTGTGCATGGGAGGCTTGTGCCCCCCGCCCCCACCTGTACTCCAGAGACTCCTGCCCTCTGCTCCGCTCCGCGTTCTTCACTGCCGTGTCCCGCGACGTGTCTGCGTCAGCCCCCTCAGCTGGGCAACTCGGATCCCACCTGTCTGACCTGCGCCCTGGCAGCTTCTGGGCTTCTGCTGCTGAAACAACGCCGTAGTGAGCCCTCCGGGTGGACGCCTCGGGGTCACGGAGCCTGAGAGAAGCGGTGTGACTTCAGCGACCGTGGCCAGCAGGGCAGAGTGCCAACCCTGAGGACGGCCAGGCCGCCTGCCCGGGACCCTCGGACTCAGCACCTCACAAGGTAACTACCCGGCGCCCGAGGATGAGGTTGCGTTGAGGACGCCGACGTGGGGAGGCGACCGTGGATTGTCCTTGACTTGAGGACTTCTGACCTCCGCACTGAGAGACCACATGGGTTTCAGGCGCTGAGTCTGTGCGATTCATGCAGCAGCTGGTGGGGGCTCCTGCAGGCCGAAGCTGGCTTCCTGTTGGAAAGGCAAAGCTTTGAGTCGGGAGGCGTCTACGGAGACGAGGCTTAGGCTCTGTGCGTCTGTGGTGCTGCTTGGGAGCTGGAGCTGGAGGGGAGCTGGGCAGGTGAGGCCTGGGGTTGCGGTGCCTGTGGGCTCAGCTGGAGGGCCATTGTCAGAGGTGCCGCTGGGGCATGTGCCTGCACACAAGGCTGGCACTTCCCTCCCGTGGGGCAGCTGGAGGAGCAGGACCGGCCAGGTCGCCCCACCCAGGCACGAGCCTCAGGGCGCTGGGCCCGGAGGACACTGGCACCGCGGTGGGGGCTGTGAGGCCGCACCGCCGTGTCCCCCGCACGGGCAGAGGTGGCGTTGTGAGGCCCCACCACCGTGTCCCCCGCCCGGGCAGAGGTGGTGCTGTGAGGCCCCACCGCCGTGTCCCCCGCCCGGGCAGAGGTGGCGCTGTGAGGCCGCACCGCCGTGTCCCCCGCCCCTGGCACCGCTGCTACCCTCTGCCCGTCGGCCGTCGCTCAGGAGTTTCGTAAGCGGAAGCACAGTTTGCAGCAGTTTGGGGTTGGCTCGTTTTTGCTGCTGGTGACTTCCTGGAGAGTGGCTGGGGCTGTGCCTCCGGGCTGCTCCTCTCTCTGTTGTGGGGCCCCCGCCCCACTGCCTGAGGATGCCGGAGACACCCAGGTTCTGGCCTGTGAATCAGCTGCTGAGAGCACCTGTGTCCTGGCTTCTGTGTGAACAGGGGTGTCTCTGCCCTGGGTTGTTGGTGCCCAGAAGTGCCGGCTGCACGCTCGTTTTGCGTTCCCTTTCAGAACAAACTGCTGACCCTTCGCTTTGCAGCACGTGCAGTGTTCCTGCGTGGGTGCCAGCAATGGTGTTACTTCAGCGGTGGAGACCGTGTGCAGCCCTAAGCAGAACTCAGAGCGATGCCCTCTGAGCTGGCCGGCGGGGGCAGAGCTCCCCTCACACTGCCACCCTGGGGCCGTCCTGGGCACGGCAGGGTGCTGAGCATGACCCCAGCCTCTGCCCACTCCATGCCAGCCAAAAGTGTCCCCTGGAGGGGTCCCCTTCTCTGCAGGGTGAGCAGAGGCTCTCGGGGGGTGGGCACGGCACTACCTTCCCAGAGGGCTGTTCCTTTCAGGCTAATAAGTGCCTCCCAGCAGGTGCCTCGGCCCAGTTGTCCTGGATGTATGTGGAGGGCGACAGCTGGGGCTGGAGCCCTGGCCATCCCCAGGGACTGTCCCCTTGACCAGGAGGAATGCCCCCCGCCCAGGCAATGGTGCTGTCCCCCCATGTGCAGATCCAGAGGTGGGCCCAGGGGGTCGATGCCTGGCCCGAGGCTATGGAGCAAGGGCGGACCTGAGCTCTGGGCTCTGCCTTTTTCTCTGGCTGGAGTGTGACTCCCAGGGCTGCAGGGAGAAGCCCCAGCAGAATGAGGATGTCAGGAGGGCGCTGGGCACCGGTGAGGCCGTCGCCACCGCATGGCCGGCCTGCTCTGCACCGGCACGGCTCCTGCCCTCAGCCTCTGCCATTCCGGGGGGTCCGAGGAACACGGAGGCTTCTTTCATCATCGAAACAATTTCAGACACTGCGCATTTCTGACATCTGCTATAACGAAGGACCACACACTTGACGGCTTAAAGCAAAACCTTTATTTTCTGACAGTTCTGGAGGGCAGAGTCGAAGATGGGTCCCACTGGGCTAATATCAAGGCAGGGACAGGGCCTGTCCCTCCCGGGGTTCTCCAGGGGACCGTTTCCCGCCTTTCCCAGCGTCTGGAGGCACCCACATCCCTCGCTGGGGGCCCTTCCTGCCTGTCATGGCCACAGCACAGCCCATTCCATCTCTGGCTCTCACCCTCCCGCCTCCTGCGTGGGGACCCCGTGAGGACACTGGGGCCCCGAACCCCCCACCCCGATGCTCTCCTGTCTCTGTCCCACCTGCAGGTCCCTTTGTCCTCGTCAGGCACCGCGTCTGCAGATTCCCGGCACAGGAACGGCTCGGAGGTCTCTGTCCCCATCTCCCCGGCCTCTTCTCACCCCTCCCTTCCCTCCTCTCCCCGGCCCCTTCCTCACTCTTCCCCTTCCCTCCTCTCCCCTGCCCGGCCTCGCTCCTTCCTGAGCTTGCCTCTGTGGGGCCCTGCCTGGGACGCCTCCTCCACCTTTCAGCGGCCGCATCTTTTCACCTTTCAGCCCAGGAGGCGCTGTTCACTCCTCGAGGTCCCATCTCAGGACTGGACCTGACTCAGGCTGGGGCTCCCCGAGGGGCTCCTGTGCTGTGTCCCCAGTGCTCACGGAGCCAGCAAGCGGAAGGACAGGCGTGACTGCGGCCCCTCGCCGCCAGCCCAGACACCTTTGGGAGCTTCTCGGGGCCTCAGGAGACCAGGACAGGCAGGAAGTGGGTGGACAGGTGGTGCCGCCGCGTCCGGCCGCCCGGCCGGGGCCCCCCCCTCCTGTCCAGTGCCAGGAACATGGGCTGGCCGCGGTGGCGCCAGCGCTGAGAGGCGTAGGTGTTGTGGCCGTTCTCCTCGATGCGTTCCCGGAACCTGCAGTCGACCGTGTAGAGCCGCTGACGGGGGGATGAGGCCAGCCGACCCTCCCCGCCCGCCTGTGCCGCCCAGCCCTGCCCGGCACTCACCGACCCGTAGAGGCGGCCCCGGTGGTTCATGGCCACGTAGAAGCCCGAGGACACTGCTTTGATGGCCACGACACCCACGCGTACAGAGCGGATCTCCAGGATGCCTGGGAGAGGCGGGGGGCAGGCAGAGCTTTGCTGGCTCACACCTGCTCACACTGGCACAAGCTCACCCTGAGCGCTGCTGGGTGTCCACCGCGCTGCGTGCAGGGTCCTCAGGACCACGACAGACACCAGAAGCCCCCCCACCCTCACACCACAATGGACACCCAGGAGCACCCTCGTGACCATGACGGACACCCGGGAGCACCCCTGGGACCACGAGTCCTCTCCCAACCACAACAGACACCCAGGGGCCCCCTACCCTGAGACTGTGACGGACACCTGGGAGTCCCTCCCGCCTCCAGACCATGATGGACACCCGGGAGCACCCTCACGACCGTGACGGACACCCAGGACCACCCCTGGGACCACAAGTCCTCTCCCATCCATGATGGACACCTGGGAGCCCCCTACCCCAAGACCATGACGGACACCTGGAAGTTCCTCCCACCTCTAGACCATGATGGACACCCAGGAGCACTCTTGCGACCATGACGGACGCCCAGGACCACCCCTGGGACCACGAGTCCTCTCCCAACCACGATGGACACCCAGGAGCCCCCTACCCTGAGACCATGACGGACACCTGGGAGTCCCTCCCGCCTCCAGACCATGATGGACACCTGGGAGCACTCTCACGACCGTGACAGACACCCAGGACCTCTCACAACCGTGACAGACACCCAGGACCACCCCTGGGACCACAAGTCCTCTCCCAACCACGATGGACACCCGGGAGCCCCCTACCCCAAGACCGTGACGGATACCTGGGAGTCCCTCCCGCCTCCAGACCATGATGGACACCCGGGAGCACCCTCACGACCGTGATGGACACCCAGCACCACCCCTGGGACCACAAGTCCTCTCCCATCCATGATGGACACCCGGGAGCCCCCTACCCCAAGACCGTGATGGACACCTGGGAGTCCCCCCTGCCTCCGGACCACGATGGACACCCAGGAGGTCCCTGCCCGGGCTAAAACAGATACCCAGGATCCTTCCGGGGACCACGACGGACACCAGGATCCCCACCAGGACTATGATGGACACTTGGGAGCACCCTTGAGATCACGAGGGACACTCCCAGGAGCACCCCTGGGACCACAAGTTCTCTCTCGACTTAGCCGGGAGCCGCCCCCTCAGGACCACGATGGGCACCCAGGATCCTCCCGGGGACCACAACAGACACCAGGAACACCCCCAGCACGTGAGGGAGGAGCAGGGAACGGGAGGTAGGATGGCCCCCACAGGCTGGAGGGAGTGCAGGGATTGATGAGGACCCCGTGGGACAGCTCACCAAGCCAAGGTGGCACTGTCCCTGCAGCTCGGCCGGAGAGCAGCATCTGTGCAGCAGCGTGGGGGTCCTAGACACCCAGAGGGACACCGGGTGCAGGAACACGAGGAAGGTTGGGAGAGGGATGTGGGAGTCTGGGGGCGCAGGGCCTGCCTGAACTGCTGACAGTAAGTGGACCCAGCGACAAGTGCCACCCCATGGAGCCCCCAGTCCCGGCCCTAACAGCTCAGCGGCTCGGCCCACGCAGTCAGTGGGACTCAGAGCTCTGGACTGGAGGCCGGGGATTTATGGAACACCACAGGCATGCTTGAGCGCCGACTGTATGCCGACTGTTCTATGCCCTCTGCACCCTACCAAGCCCGCTCAGCAGCCCTAGGTGGGAGGTGCCAGCTGTGCCCACATTGCAGAGGGGTAAACTGAGGCCCAGGAGTGGCAAAGCCAGATTTGGACCTATCATCTGTGGATGGCCCTGGGTGAGCCCTGCTCCACCCTGAGCTGAAGTGTCTTGTCCAGCAAGGACCCTGGGCCCGGCCCACACTCTCCCCCTGGTGCCCGCCGTTCCCTCAGCCAGGCGCACAGTTCTTCATGTACCTGGCCAGCTCCCTGTCAAAGGGCAAGCTCCGCGGGGCCGCCTCCCAGCCCAGCCTTCCAGAGCACATGGGAATGTTTTTGAGACCGTTCCGTGGCATCCGTCAGCATCTCCCCGGCCATTCCTCGCCCCACGCCTCCCCTCCCCGGCAGGGTGCCTCCAGCACCACCGTTCTTTCCTGTGCACCCGCCTGCACTCCCTTCACGTGTCTCACTGCTCTGGGAGCCCCAGGACAGTGGCATGTCACCGCTGGGTCCCCCAAGCCCAGCACAGCACCCATGAGGTGCCCGCTGGGTGACCAGAGAGTGCATGCAGGTCAGGAGCGCCCTCAGCTAGCCCTGACCCCCGTCACTGTCGCAGGCCTCTGCCCTGGCCCGAGGCCACCCCGCCTGGCCATGCCCGCCACAGATGGACCGGCCCAGCCAGTCCCCGCTCCGCCCTCGTCGCGTGCAGCCTAATGAGGGCCTTGGCGCCCAGATGAAAGCACTGGGACGGGCAGGGATGATTCAGGCGGCCGCCAGCGGCCCTGGCCCCCTCCCCAGCGCCCTTGCCCAGCAGGGACACCGACTGCCCTGGCCTCTGGGCCGTGCCCACATCCCCTGCTGTGCTTGGCTCTCCTCTCCTGCCATTCCACTAACACTGAATGCCTGCTGTGTGCTGGGCAGGCCCTGGGGACGGGGACCCTCCACCACCGGTCAGTGTGACCTTGGGGAGGTCCGTCCCCTCTGTGGCCTCCTTGGCCTCACCTGCCACGTGGGGTGTCTGGGAAGAAGCACAGGGGCCCCCACTCAGGCCACTTGACTTGATTTTGTGATGTCAGGGGTCCGGAGGTCAAGCTGACCTCTGTCCCCATGCAGCTGGGCCTGCCCCGGCCCCTCTGGAGCCTCAGTTTCCCACCTGCAGATGGAGGGGCCCCGCCCGCAGGACTGTCCCGCACGGAGCCTTCGCCACCGCTGAGCCGCGCCCCGCACTGCAGCCTTCGCTTTAACAGGCCAGCCCTCCCACCTGGCGGGCTGCGTCCATCGCACAGTCGGGGGAAACTGAGGCCGGCGCTGCACGGAGGAGCCTACGGGACTCCCCCGCGGGCGCAGGTCACCGTTATGCCGCTGGCCGTCACCCGCCGCCCTCCGCCCGGACCCCCGCCGTCCCGCACTCACTGTCCTGGCCGTGGCGCCAGCGGGTGCCCTGCACGCGGCCGCCCGGGTCCACACGCAGGAAGAAGTGAGTGGAGGAGAAGAGGCGCCGCCAGCGCACGTCGCCCTCCAGGTGCGGGTAGCTACGCGGTTTCCGCGGCGCGCTGGGGCTTCTCACGGCGCCCGACGCCCGCGCCAGCAGCAGCCAGGCCAGGCCCAGCCACAGGCGGCGGCGCATGGCCCGGCGCCGGGTTCGCAGCGGGCTGTTAGCTCCCGGGGTCCGCGGTTCTACCTTCGCTCGGCCGGGCCAATGGGACGCCTCGGGGGCGGGGCCGACAAGGCATCTGCCAATGGGGCGCCTCGGGGGGCGGGGCCGACAAAGGCACCTGCCAATGGGGCGCCTCGGGGGCGGGAGGGGGCGCGGCCGTGCAGGACGCTCGGCCTCCGCGCGTGTTTGTCTCGCGGGGCGTCTCCGTGAGTCAGCCGAGTGCCCGGGCGGGCTAGGGCCTCGGGCTGCGGGGGCAGGAGCGTGAGACGCAGGCCACAGAGACCCAGAGGGAGACAGAGACAAGAGACGGAAGAGAGGGACAGATGACCCAGACGAGGAACACAGGGAAGGCGGCAAGGAGCGACACAGACGGCAGACAGGTGGAGATGCTCGGGGACACAGAGGGACGCGGAAGGTCCTGCCCCCGCCAGCCCCTGCCAGCCAGGCTCCTGGGCATGCCGTGCTGGGACCTCTCTCCCCCAGATGGTACTTTCTGGAAAACCAGGCTCACCAGAGTTGGGGATGTGGGGATGTGGGCAGGCGACAGCTGGGGACCTGTGTTTGGGCAGGTAGGTGGCAGGAGGGAGGACAGCCAGGTAGACCTGTGGGTACCGGCTGGCAGGGCACATCGGGGGCGGCAGGAAGGCGGCGGCCCTATTCACACCCACTCTGCTCCTCACTTAGAGCCACACCCCAGGACCCACAGGGAATCACCCAGCAAGGTGGCTGGCCCCCACCCCGCCCCTGCCTGCCACATGCCCTGGGCCGCACAGGGTGAGCCCAGTGCCCCTCACAGACTCACAGCCAAGAGGAGGCATTGACAAGTGGGGAAACCGAGGCCTGAGAGGGACAGCGACCTCCGCTGTGGGGACACAGGGCACAGCCCCGATTCCAGTCCGTTCCCTCGGCTCCCAGCGGCCCAGTCCTGGGCCTGCGGCCACAGCCCCAGGTGGCACGCGCCTTTAAATAGCACCAGGGTGAGGACATGGTAACCAGCCTGTCCTGCTGGGGAACCCTCTGCAGGGACAACCGGTCCAGCTGGACACCGGATGCCTTCCTCGTGGCTCCGGGATCTCCTGACCCTCTTCCTGGCTTAGGCAGGTCACACAGAGGGTGTGGCTGGCTTAGGCAGGTGCCACAGTCTCAGGGCCCTGCGACTGAGATGAGGTCGGGGTCCCCGTGTCTGAGGTCCAGCCTGGCCTGGCTTCCCCCCTACAGCCCTGCGGCCGGCACCCCAGGGGCCCTGCAGGCCTCGCTCCACCTCCCCAGGCTTCGGTTCCACCTCCATAAAATGGGCCAGTAAAGAGCCGTCTGGAGGAATAAAATGACACCCTCCACGGAGCGCGCTGGGCGGAGGGCCCGGCAGCAGACACTGAAGAAACGCCTCCACCCTCTCGCCAGCAGGAGCCCAGGCCTTCCTTCCCGGAGTGTCACCCCCAGAAGGGTGACCTGGGGCCCTGTGTTGAAGGACGGGGGATGGGACAGACACCTGGGAGGCTGGCCCCACCCCAGGCCTCTGAGTTTCTTTAGTGATTCCTCAAAAACTTCATTCATATGCCACAAAAGTCACCCGCTTACACCCTGTGGCTCCGTGGTTTTAGTACCTCACAGAGCTGTGCAACTACCACCACCAAGTTCCAGAAAATTCCATCACCCCAAGAAGAAGCCCCGTCCCCGTCAGCCGTCACTCCCCGTCCCCTCCGCCTGCCGCCGGTGCCCACACCTCCCCTTCCTGCCTCTGCGGACACGCTAGTCCTGGACGTTTCCTGTAAAGGGATCACATGCTGAGTGGCCTTCTGTGTCTGGCTTAGCTCACTGGGCGTGACGTCATGAAGGTGCATCCACGCTGTGGCGCCTGTCATCCCAGCTGCTCGGGAGGCTGAGGTGGGAGGACGGCTTGCACCCGGGAGGTGGAGGCTGCAGTGAGCTGAGATCGCCTTCAGAAGCCGGGAGAGGCAGGAAGGAGCCTTCGGGGCCTCCGGAGGGAGCAAGGCCTGCACACGCCGCGATTTCAGCCCAGTGTTTCCCGATTTAGGGCTCCCCATTCCCAGAAGTGTGAGAAAATGAGTGTGGCTTTGGCCGGGCGCGGGGGCTCACGCCTGTAACCCCAGCGCTTTGGGAGGCCGAGGTGGGCGGATCACAAGGTCAGAGGATGGAGACCGTCCTGGCCAACCGGGCGAAACGCCAGCTCTAAACGCTGGCTGGGCGTGGTGGCACACGCCTGTGGCAGTCCCTGCTACGCTGGAGCCTGAGGCAGGAGAATGCCCGAACCCGGAGGCGGAGGCTGCCGTGAGCAGAGGTCGTGTCACTGCCCTCCAGCCTGGGCGACACTGAGACTCTGTCTCAAACAAAATAAAAATACAGTGAATGCTGCTTCAAGGCACCAAGTTTGTGGTCATTTGTCACAGGGTCTACAGGGACCCGGGCTATCCCCTCCATCCAGCGATTCTCGACTTTCTGGGGTTTGTTTTGTTTTGTTTCGTTCTGGTTTTTTGCTTTTGAGTCAGAATCTCCTTCTCTTGCTTAGAAGGGAGTGTAGTGACGGAATCTCAGCTCACGGCAGCCCCCGCCTCCTGGGTTCCAGTCTCCTTCCTCAGCCTCCAGAGTAGCTGGGACTGCAGGTGCACGCCGCCACAGCCAGCTAATTTCAGGGGTTTTTTGTTTGTTTGTTTTTTGAGACAGGGTTTTGCTCTTGTTGCCTGGGCTGGAGTGCAACGGCGCTATCCTGGCTCACAGCACCCTCCGCCTGCCGGGTTCAAGTGATTCTCCTGCCTTGGCCTCCCAGGTAGCTGGGATTACAAGCACATGCCACCACGCCCAGCTAATTTTCGCATTTTTAGCAGAGACGGGGTTTCACCGTGTTGCCCAGGCTAGTCTTGAACTCCTGACCTCAGGCCTCCCAAAGGGCTGGGATCACAGGTGTGAGCCCCCACGTGCGGCTGAGAGTAACTTTCTTGCTGCTAAGGTTCGGGAACCTGGCTCTTGGGGAAACACTGGTTTAGGGGGTCTGATGTCTCGTCAGACGGAAGAAAAGGCTAACCCATAAGGAATGGTGAAATAGTTCAGAAGTCTTGGTTTCCACCCAGGCTACTGGCTCTGCCAGCCTGCAGGAGGACAGGGACGTCTGTAGGTCTTGGGACACCAGGCCCTGCTCTTTCAGGGCCAGGAAGGTGACCACAGTAGTGAATGAGGTCTGAGGTCACAGCCCGCTGGGGCACCCTGGGGTGGACTGAGGTGGGTGAGGGAGGGTGCTGCTATCTGTTGAAAACATTCCCAGCCGGTGGCATCAGCGCGCCCAGGCTGGCGTGGGCAGCAGCGTCTGGAATGTGCCGTAAGGAGGTGCCAGGCGCTTCCAGAGGGAGGTCCAGTCCTCGTTCTGGGCTGATGGGGAAAGTGATGACAGCTTGAGCTGAGGCCTCCGGAGCCCAGTGTGGTCGTCCCCAGCCCCATTCTGCTCACAGTGCTCCTCCATTCACACCTGTTCCTGCTTTAGGGCCTTCACACTTGTCTTGTTTCGAGACAGGGTCCTGCTCTGTGACCCAGGCTGGAGTGCAGCGGTGTGATCTCCACCCACCGCAGCCTCAACCTCCCGGCTCAACTGATTCTCCCACCTCAGCCCCCCAAGCAGCTGGGACCACAGCTGTGCACCACCATGCCTGGCTAACTTTTTCTTCATTTCTTTTTGAGGGAGTCTTGCTCTGTGACCCAGGCTGGAGTGCAGTGGCGGGATCTCCACCCACTGCAACTTCCGCCTCCCGGGTTGAAGTGATTCTCCTGCCTCAGCCTCCCAAGTAGCTGTGACTACAGGCGTGCGCCACCACCCCCAGCTAGTTTTTTGTATTTTTAGTAGAGATGGGGTTTCCCCATGTTGGCCAGGCTGGTCTCGAACTCCTGACCTCAGGATCTGCCTGCCTTGACCTCCCAAAGTGCTGGGATTACAGCATGAGCCACCGAACCGGCTCCCCTTTGCACTTGTGACATCAACTTGGAACGCAGTTACCCCTAGATATTCCTAATCTCACCCTTCACAGGCCAGCTGCTCCCAGAGCCGTTGCTCCCCATTCTGGCCTGTTCCCCCAGCTGAAGGACACAGGTGGGTGCGCCTTCCAGGTTCCATTCTACAGCTCCAGCCCTGCTTGTCCTGGGGAGGATCACGGGGAGACCAGGCAGGCTCCAGGCCCCAGGGTTATTTCATTCCCATGACCTTGCCCCACTTAGGTGAATCAAACTCCTGACCTCAGGTGATCCACCCATCTTGGCCTCCCAAAGTGCTGGGATTACAGGCGTGAGCCACCACACCCAGCCTAGATGAGTATTCCAAAACAAAACAAAACGACCAGGGCACGGTGGGGGCGCCTGCAACCCCCGCGCTTTGGGAGGCCGAGTGGTGAGGATCTCGAGCCCAGCAGTTCGAGGCTGCGTTGAGCTATGATCGCGCCACTGCAATCCAGCCTGGGCCACACGCGTCCAAAAAAAAAAGAAAGAAAGAAAAAGAGAAAGCATGTCCCAGGGTGAGGTCCTCGCGAAGACAGCCTGAGGGTCCACCCCGAGTTACCGCAGCAATCTCTCTGTCCCGCCCCCTCCTTGAAGACAGCGAGAGGAGCCAATCCCAGCGTTCTCCCGGCGCATGCCTTTGCGCCTCCGGGCCCCGCTGCATCCTGGGAGTTGTAGTTCTGGCGGTACACTTCCGGCTGCGGCGTTCCTTTGCGGCCGCCGTCGGCCACAAAACTACAACTTCCGGCAGGCGGGGCGGACGCATGCGCAGCCCTGGGCTGCGGCGGCGGCGGTGGCGGCTCCGAGACACTCGTGCGCGATGGCGGTTCTCTGGAGCCGCGGTACGGCGCGTCTCGGACGGGGCCTCTGGCCCTGCGCCCGTCCAGGGCTCCCCGCCGAAGAAGGTAAAGCGAAGGGAGACGGCCAGGCAGCCCGGGGGCCACGCCGCGGCCGGCGCTCCTCCTCGTGCGGCCGTGATCTTTGGCTTTTCTCGCCCACGGGGACCTTTGGCCCTTTGACCTTTGCCCTTTGCGGCTGGGTGTCCGGAGTCCACTCGCCCTTGCCGCTCTCCCGGCGGAGTCTGCTCGGTGCACTCTGACCTTTGAGTCGTGCTGCAGCCTCCTGACCCCCACGTGCGGGGTTTAGGGCTGTTAACCTTTGACCCTCTGCTCCTGGAGTTCGAGGAGCCCTTTCTCCGCGGTCCTGCGCCCGCGTTCGCCGCGCCGGGGCCCTTTCCAGCTTCAGGCCCGCGCTCAGCGCGTTTCCGCCCACACGCCCGCCCGCCTCAGCCGCCCTCGTCTCTCCCGCAGGGACCCTCGGTGGCCTCTGCGGCCCCAGGAGGAGCTCGTCCGCCAGCCCCCGGGAGCAAGACCAAGACCGCAGGAGGGACTGCGGCCACGTGGAGCTGCTAGAGGGTAAGCGGCCCCCCACGGCGAACCTGGAGAGGAGAGTCCGCTCCCTGCTGCGGGGAGGGAAGGCGGAGGCTCAGACTGAGCCCGGTTGAGGGCGGTCTCCATCTCTCAGGTCCCAGGACTCGCCCAGGGGGCGTTGCTGGAACCTCCTGCGCCCGTCCCTGCCGAGCAAGCTCCTAGGGCTCTCATAATCTCCCCTTCCCAGAACCTCGGCAGGTACCCCCACTTTCCAGGGACACAGGTGAAGCCCAAGTATGTCTGGAGAGAGCCCCCCCCCCCCAAGGCCATATGTGCAGAGCAAGGACGTGAACCCTGAACTGATTCCGCTGGCCTGGCCTGGCTCTCTGGGGGTGGGCGCCTGATGGAGCCTGGGTGACTGCGGGGCTTGTGAGGGACAGCCCGGGCCCAGCGGTGCCAGGTCCTCGGCCTGGCCTGGCTGGTGGTGTCGGAGGGAGGCGGGGAGTCTCTGTGCTTGCTTTCCACCGCTGCTCCTGACCCACCTCCTGTCTGCGTCCATCAGCCAGCCAGCGGGAAGGGAGAAATGGGAGAGCCTTTGAAAAGGGAGAAAACCAGCCCGGCGCCCGGGCTCAGGCCTGCAATCCCAGCACTTTCGGAGGCAGGCAGATCACGAGGTCAGGAGCTCGAGACCATCCCAGCCAACATGGTGAAAACTTAGCTCTACTAAAAATACAAGAATTAGCCAGGCGTGGTGGTGTGCGCCTGTAGTCCCCGTTACTCAGAAGGCTGAGGCAGGAGAATTGCTTGAACCAGGGAGTCGGAGGTTGGACTGGGCCAAGATCGCGCCTCCGCACTCCAGCCTGGCAACAGAGCGAGACTACATCTGAAAACAAAGTGATAATAAAAATAAAAAGGGAAAAAAGCTGTTACAGAAAACTCTGGTGTACACGAGACGCAAGCACAGGGAGCCAGCAGCTTCACCAGTAACCTTGTTTCCTCTCTTGCTCGTCTGATACTTGAGACATCGTCTCACTCTCGCCCAGGCTGGAGTGCAGTGTGACACAGTCGCGGCTCGCTGCAGCCTCTGCTTCCCTGGTTCACGCGACTCTCCTCCTGCAACCTCCCAAGTAGCTGGAATGACAGGCGTGAGCCACCACGCCCAGCTAATGGTATTTTTAGTAGAAACTGGGTTTCACCATGTCAGCAGGCTGGTCTCGGAACTCCTGACCTCGGGCGATCCGCCCAGTTTGGGCTCCCTAAGTGCTAGGATTACGGGCATGAGCCACCGCGCCTGTAAAAATGTTTTTTGAGACAGGGTCTCACCCACTGTCACCCGGCTGGAGTTGAGTGTGACAATCACAGCTCACTTTCTCAGCCTCCCAAGTAGCTGGGACCGCAGGCGCGTCACCATTCCCAGCTAAGTTTTCAATGTTTTGTAAAGACAGGGTGTCGTCGTGTTGCCCAGGCTGCTCTCAAATTTCTGGGCTCAAGCAGTCCTCCCACCTCGGCCTCCCAAATTCTCCGGAACGCAGGCGTGATCTTTCGTGCCAGGCCTTCGTTGGGCTTTCGTGTGTGACGCGTGCCCCCCCAGACCTCGTCATAGCTTCACGTTACCCACCTGACGTGATGGAAAAACCCACTCTGCCTGGGTGCCGCCGCCTGAGGAGGAAACCAGTACCCGCACAGCCCCCCCATGCCACCCCATTTTCTTCTCAACACATTCCAGCCTTAAAAGCTCTCACCGGTTCATCCTAAAAGTGTCTCCTGAGTTTTGGAGCACTCTGAGGGCGGACGTCATGCTTGTCTTTTCATTTTACTTCAGCAGTTTTTGTTTTGTTTTTGGGGGGTGCAGAGTTTCGCTCTCGTCGCCCAGGCTGGAGGGCAGTGACGGGATCTCGGCTCACTGCAGCCTCCGCCTCCCGGGTTCAAGCGATTCTCCTGCCTCGCCTCCTGAGTAGCTGGGATTACAGGCTCCCGCCACCACACCCAGCTAGTTTTTTGTGTTTTTAGTAGAGATGGGGCTTCTCCATGTTGCTCAGGCTGGTCTTGAACTCCTGACCTCAGGTGATCTGCCTACATTGGCCTCCCACAGTGCTCGGATTACAGGTATGAACCACCACACTCGGCTCAGCAGTCTCTGGTTGTTTTTGTTTGTTTGTGTTTGAGACAGAGTCTTGCTTCGTCACCAGGCACCAGGCTGGACTGCAGTGGCGCGGTCTCGGCTCACTGCAACCTCTGCCTCCTGGGCTCAAGCAGTTTCTGCTCCCAAGTAGCCACACCCGGCTAATGTTTTGGATTTTTAGTAGACGTGGGGTTTTGCCATGTTAGCCAGGCTGTTCCCGAACTCCTGACCTTAGGTGATCTTCCTGCCTTGGCCTCCCAAAGTGCTGGATGACAGGGGTCAGCTGCAGTGTCCAGCCAGCAGTAGATCTCCAATAAGTCTTCCTTAAACAGACATAAAACGCTTATGCTTTGATTGGTTGAGAAAAATGTGACCTGAGGCAGGATGAGCAGGAGCCTGTGTTCCGCTGGCAGCAGTGGCTCAGCTTTTGCTAACTCAGTGTCCACCAGTGTAGACTTCGGGAGCTTGGGAGCGTGTGCGGTGTGGCCTTCCCCAGCTGGGGGCCTTTCTGAAGCGGGGCGACGCAGCAGGCGGGCTGCCAGCTTCAGCCCACTGTTGAGCTGGGGAGCAGGCCGTTCAGGGTCCCGGGAGCCTCTGCAGAGCCTGAGCCAGACAGTGGGACCGTCAGGGCTGGAGTGAGTGAGAGGGGCAGGAGCAGGTGAGGTGGGGGGCCGAGGGGCCGCCTGGATCGATTTTGGAGGCAAGCCTGGAGGACGTCCTGAGGAGCGGTGCAGGGAGGGGGCAGAGACCCTGCGGTCGTAGGCCTGAGCACCTGGGTGGTTGGAGTGGCTGGTGACTGGGAGGCGCGCTGCGGCGGATTTTGGTGGGAGCTTGTTGGGGCTGCTGAGTTTCGTGAGGCTCGGGTGGAAAGGTGTGGGCAGGGCGGTGGGGTGCGCGTCTGGAGGGGTGTGGGCAGGGTGGTGGGGTGCACGTGTCTGGAGAAAGGTGGGGAGGGCGGTGGGGTGCGCGTGTCTAGAGAGGGGTGGGGAGGGCGGTGGGGTGCGTGTGTCTGGAGAGGGGTGGGGAGGGCGGTGGGGTGCACGTGTCTGGAGAGGAGCAGGGCGACCTTAGGACGTTGTCATCGGCGGATACGTGGACTCCACACCTTGGGACCCAGTGAGGTCAGCCGCCTGTACCTCCTGGCCCACTTGGGGTGTGGAGAGAAGGTCCCTCACGTCCTCGCACTCTGCCCCTCACAGTGCTCCAGGCGCGGGTGCGGCAGCTGCAGGCTGAGTGTGTGTCAGAGGTGACGGTGAACCGGGTGGATATGGCGCGGCTCCCAGAACACGGCAGCGGAGACGGCGGCTTCCAGCCCCCCACGAAGGTCCAGATGGGGGCCGAGGGCACCACCCCAGGGCTTTTTCCCCGCTGGGCAAAGAGACTGGATGAGGATAAGCGGATTCAGCAGAAGCGCAGGGAGCGTCTGGAGCAGGAGCTGCAGAAGCGGGCCCAGAACCCGAGCTTCCGGCCGGAGGCCAAGCGCCTGCATGTGGAGCCCCGGCTCCTGAGCAAGCAGCTGACCGCCTGCCTGCAGGGCTGCACGCCCAAGACCCCCGAGAGCCCCTGGGAGGAGCAGCTGGCCCGGGTGCTGCAGGAAGCCCCCCGGAAGCTGAGCCTGGACAAGAAGCCGGGGCTGCGGCCGAACGCCGGGATCCCCAACAAGCAGCTGAAGATCCTGGCCTTCCTCAAGTGCTGCCTGCTCACCGGCCACCAGCCCCTCGCCCACCACCTGCTGGTCACCCACCACAGCCAGGGGAATAAGCAGCGGCTGCTCACGCTGGACATGTACAACACCGTCATGCTGGGCTGGGCGCGGCAGGTGAGTGCAGCGGGAGCCGCGGACGGGACTCGCCGTCACGTAGACCCGACTTCTCCATCAGCCCCGTGCTTCACCTCCTTTGTTGTGTCTTAATAACCCTTTTAGGCTTTTCAAGCACAAATCACGCGTGACTCGAAAAGTAGGGAGGAATTCTGCTCCTGTCTTGACACACTTCCTTCCAGCCTTCCTCAGGCCGCGTGAACCCACCTGGGCAGGGGGCCCTTTCAGCCCTGGGAGCAGCCTGCAGACCCCTCCTCAGGAGGAGGCTTTGCTGTGGAGGTCGGCTTGGCTGTTTCTGGTCTCCTGAGGCGGAAGGTGGGACTGCTGTGCTGAGACCCTCTGAATGTGGGTGTTCACCACAGTCACTTTTCCTCTGGGCACAGGTTTTTTTTTTTTTTTTTTTCTTTAAGATGGGGTTTCACCATGATGGCCAGGCTGGTCATGAACTCCTGACCTCAGGTGGTCCACCCACCTCGGTCTCCCAAAGTGCTGGGATGACAGGTGTCAGCCACCGCGCCGGCCCTGAGCACAGCTTTAGCTGCATCCCAGCCGTGTCCTCTCTGTGGTTCATCTGAGCATTTTCTAATTTCCCTTGCGGGTTTTTGTTTGTTTGTTTGTTTGTTTTTGAGACGGAGTCTCGCTCTGTCGCCCAGGCCGGAGTGCAGTACCGTGATCTCTGCTCACTGCAGCCTCCGCCTCCCAAGTTCAAGCGATTCTCCTTCCTCAGCCTCCTGGGTAGCTGGAACACAGGAATTACCACCACGCCTGACTGATTTTTATATTTTCATTTTTATATTTTTAGTAGAGATGGGGCTTCGTCGTGTTGTCCAGGCTGGTCTTGAACCCTCACTTCTGGGGATTTGCATTCCTCGGCCTCCCAGAGTGCTGGGATGACAGGTGTGAGCCGCCTCGCACAGCCAAGGATTCTCCTCTGACCCGTTGGTCGTTTAGGAGAGTGTTGTTTTCAGACCCTTTCAAGGTAGAAAACGTTCCCAGCGTTCTCCCACCTCATGATCCTTCAGCCCTGATTTGAGAAACGGCAGTAAAGGAGTATCTAACGCTTGGGTGAACCTGGGACGTTTTCGTAACATTAAGACCCGTCGTGGTAGAGAACTCGACGTGCTTTTTTATGAACGCCGCAGGCAGCAGTGCGGAGACGCAGATCAGGTCCCTCTGGCGGCTACGTCTGCAGTGCCGAGCGCGAGGCCGAGGTGGCCCGCAGCCGCGTTCACTGTTGCTGCAGGTGTACTAAGCTCCGGGATGCCGAGGGTGAGAGTCGTGTATTTTCACTCCAAGGTCACAAGCCCCCAATTCCCTCAGCAGAGAGCCGCCACTGTCACTGGGCGCTTTCGTGATCAGCCTGGGGCTGTCACAGAGTGTCCCAAACCTGGCCGCTCATGCAGCCGAAATGCACTCTGGCTCAGCACAAGAGCCCAGAAGTCTGAAATCACGGTGTCTGCAGACGTGAAGTCTGTCCAGGGGCTCGAGCAGAGGGTCCCTGCCACCTCTGCCAGCGTTCGGGGGTGGCCAGCAATCCTTGGTGTGGTGTGGCTTGGGGAGGCCTCACTCTCATCTCTTTCTCTGTTTCGTGTTTTTGAGACGGCGGCTTGCTCTGTTGCTGGACTGGAGTGCCGTGGTGCCATCTCGGCTCACCGCGAGCTCAGCCTCGAGTTCCTGGGACCACAGGTGTGCACCACCATGCCCAGATAATTGTTTTTTTGTTTTTTTTTAATTTTTAGTAAAGGTGAGGTTTCACCATGTTAGCCAGCCTAAGGCATTATTACTTTGATCTCTTTGTTGTTGCTGAGATGGATTCTCACTCGGGCCCAGGCTAGGGTGCAGCCTCTGCCTCCTGGGTTCAAGCAGTTCTCCCTGCCTGAGCCTCCTGAGTAGCTGGGATTATAGGTGCCCACCACCACGCCCAGCTCATCTTTGTCTTTTTAGTAGAGACGGGCTTTTGCCATGTCGGCCAGGCTGGTCTCGAGCTCCTGACCTCCCAGAGTGCTGGGATTGCAGGTGTGAGCCACTGCTCCCAGCGACATACTCTAATGAGCACCATCCAGTAGAACTTTCTGTGATGTTGGGAATGTTCCACGTCTGCCAGTAGCTGTGTGTGGCTCCTGAGCACTTGAAACTGGCGAAAGGGAAGAACTGAATGTTTAAGTTTAGTGACTGTGGCCAGTTGAGGTATACCGGCCACACATAGCTGAGGCCACTAGCTGAAGTCATTTGGACAGCTGCCCTAAAACTCAGGTCTCTGGTGTGTGGCCACCTCATGTCACAGCATTTCTTGAGCTGGGGCTGCAAGACGATGAGGTGGGAGGATATTGGGGATTTCTTTTCCTTTTGGAATAGTCTGTTAGAGTAGAAGACAGTCACTTCTAGGCAGCCCCTGGGTCAGAGGAGAAACAGGGATCTCAGGGAAAACGAATATGAGAAAAAAATTAGATTAAAAAAAAAAAAAAGAAATTGCAAGGAAAATGTAAGACTACAAGGCTGGGCCAGGCACGGTGGCTCCCACCTGTAATTCCAGCACTTTGGGAGGCCGAGGTGGGCAGATCACCTGAGGTCGGGAGTTCAAGACCAGCCTGACCAACATGGAGAAACTCTACTAAAAATACAGTATTAGCCGGGCCTGTTGACGCATGCCTGTAATCTCAGCTGCTTAGGAGGCTGAGGCAGGAGAAATGCTTGAACCCTGGAGGTGCAGGTTGTGATGAGCCGAGATGACACCCCCCGCCTGGGCAATAAGAGTCCAACTCCGTATCATTAAAAAAAAAAAAATACAAGGCTGAGCAAGGTGGCTCATGCCTATAATCCCAGCACTTTGGGAGGCTGAGGTGGGCGGATCCCCTGAGGTCAGGCCATCCAAGACTATTCTGGCCAACACAGTGAAACCCCATGTCTACTAAAAATAAAAAATTGGCCGGGCGTGGTGGCAGGCGCCTGTCATCCAGCTCCTCTGGAGGCTGAGGCAGGAGAATTGCTTGAACCTGGGAGCCAGAAGTTGTAGTGAGCGGCCGGGCACAGTGGCTCACTCCTGTAATCTCAGCACTTCGGGAGGCCGAAGTGGGCGAATCATGAGGTCAGGAGTTCGAGACCAGCCTGGCCAACACAGTGAAACCTCGTCTCTACTAAAAATACAAAAAATTAGCTGGGCGGTGTGGTGGACGCCTTTAATCCCAGCCACTCCGGAGGCTAAGGCAGGGGAATCGCTTGAACCCAGGAGGCGGAGGTTGCAGTGAGCTGAGATGCACTCTAGCCTGGGTGACAGAGTGAGACTCTGTCTCAAAAAAAACAAGAACAAAAAAATCGCCATGCTGCCTAGACAATGCAGGTAGTTCTAGTTGTCTGTTCAACGGACAAATAAGCTCTTTAAATGCATGGGGGTCAGATATTTAAAAAAAAAACTAGTGAGCTGAGATCACGTCCCTGTACTGCAACCTGGGTGACAGAGACTCCGTCTCAGGAATTAAAAAACATCCACCAGAAGTTCTGGGATGTAGCTAAAAGCAGTGCTCAGAGGGAAATGTATAGCCATAAAATGCCTACATTAAGAAAAGTAATGGCTGGGCGTGGTGGCTCACGCCTGTGATCTCAGCACTTTGGGAGGCCCAGGTGGGCGGGTCCCCTGACATCAGGAGTTCAAGACCAGCCTGGCCAGCGTGATGAAACCCGTCTCTACTAGGAATACAATTAGCCGGGCATGGTGGTGGGCACCTGTGATCCCAGCTGCTCCCTACTCAGGAGGCTGAGACAGGAGAGTCGCTTGAACCCGGGAGGCAGAGGTTGCAGTGAGATGAGATCGCAGCATTGCATCCAGCCTGGGCCACAGAGCGGGACTCCATCTTGAAAAAGAAAAACAAAAAGTGAAATATCTCAGACCAGATTAATCACCTTTCCCCTGAGGAAGCTAGAAAAGGTCTCACTAGCCCTAAAGCTAGCAGGTGAAAAGGGAAGTTATAAAAATTCAAACAGAAATGAATGAAAGAAGGCCGAAGGCCCAGAGGACAAAGCCAAGTCAGTCCTTTGAAGAGAGCAGCCTGGTGGGCAGCGCTGTGGGCAGGCTGTCCGCAAAAGGGGCCGGTTTTAGAACCCCATATTGGGCACATTTGTATTCTCAAGGAAATTAAAAATACCGACAAGCCTCCCACAGCCCCACCTGGCTGTCCATGCGTCCTCCACGGCCTCTGCATTGGAGCCTTTGCTTGAGAACCTTAGTGGGGGACGCCTCTCCGTCAGCCAGCTGGCCCCTCCTGAGCTGGTGGCTACAGGGAAGGGTCTCCAGGGAGCAGGGGCGATGTGGAGTTTGGGCCGTTCCCCCAGACCCTCACCTGGCTTGGTCCCCAGGGCGCCTTCAGGGAGCTGCTGTATGTGTTCATCATGGTGAAGGATGCTGGCTTCAGCCCGGACCTGGTCTCCTATGCGGCTGCCCTCCAGTGCATGGGACGGCAGGACCAGGACGTTGGGACCATCAAAAGGTAGGCCCACCCCACTTCCACGTTCCTGCCAGGACTCAAGTTCCGGGATGGTGCCTGGGCTGGGGGCTGGGGACCCCCGGAGGACTTCACAGCCTCCCAGAGGCCTGCAGGATCAGCAGGAGGTGGGCATGAGGTACCCCAGGCTCCGTGGAAGCTGCTTGTGGGGCTGCCCTGTTCCCAAGATCTGCAGGGTCTGCAGGAGGTGGTCAGGTGGCGACCCCAGGCTCCGTGGAAGCCCCGCATGGGGCTGCCCTGTTCCGAGACCTGCAGGGTCTGCAGGAGGTGGTCAGGTGGCGACCCCAGGCTCCGTGGAAGCCCCGCATGGGGCTGCCCTGTTCTGAGACCTGCAGGGTCTGCAGGAGGTGGTCAGGTGGCGACCCCAGGCTCCGTGGAAGCCCCGCATGGGGCTGCCCTGTTCGGAGACCTGCAGGGTCTGCAGCAGGTGGTCAGGTGGCGACCCCAGGCTCCGTGGAAGCCCCGTGTGGGGCTGCCCTGGTCTGAGACCTGCAGGGTCTTCAGGAGGTGGTCAGGTGGCGACCCCAGGCTCTGTGGAAGCCCCGCGTGGGGCTGCCCTGTTCTGAGACCTGCAGGGTCTGCAGGAGGTGGTCAGGTGGCGACCCCAGGCTCCGTGGAAGCCCCTGTCCCTCCAGCAGGCCTCTGCTGCCCCGCAGGTGTCTGGAACAGATGAGCCAGGAGGGGCTGAGGCTGCAGGAGGTCTTCACCGCCGTGCCGCTCTGCGAGGAGGAGCGGGCTGCTATCTTGAAGGCCGTGCTTAAGGCCAAGCCCACCTTCAAATTCCCAGAGCGGCCGCCATCGCCAGTCAACACCTCGAAGCTGCTCAGGGAGGTATATGCCAAGGTGAGCCGCGGCAGGGCCCAGCAGACGCACGGACTTCAATCCCACAGCTGCCCCGCGGGGGTGCTCGGGGCTCACCTGGGCGGGGCCCTGGGTTCCTCTTGCCCTCCTCCGAGAAGCCTGAAGGAGCCAGAGCTGGGACGGTCTTGGCCCTGAGGGTGTGGGCACCAGGGGCACGAGGTGGTCGGGGTCCTGGAGGAAGGGCGGGGGGGCAGCCAGAGCAGCACATTGGAGTGGGGCCGTGGGTGCAGCATTGGGCTTGCCTTTTACTGAGGCATAATTCACTTGCCATAAAACTCACCCTCTTGAAGATGTAATTCAGCGATTTCAGCATCTTCACAGTCATCTAGTTCCAGCATGTTAGGTCATCCCAAAAGGAAGCCTCGTCCCCATCCCCTCCCCCGCCCCCACACGTCCTCTCCCTGTCTCTGGATTGGCCTGCCCTGGCGTTTCGTAGACCTGAGACCACACGCCGCGAGGCCTTTTGTCCTCAGTGCGTCCGCCAGGCGGCCTGGGCGAGGGCTGAGTCATGCTCCTGTGCGCGGATGGCCGCACTGTGTCCGGCGATGGTTGCTTGGGCCGTTTCTACTTCTCGGCTACTATGAGTCATGCGGCTGTGAACGTTTGTGTACAAGCTTTTTCTTGTGGACATGTGCCTTTGATTCTGAAAGCGCCAGGCTTCTATTACTATTTTTAATTCATCTATTTTTGGATGGGTCACACAGTTCCTAGTTTGAGGAGAAAATGGCCATCATCTGGGGGCGCAGTGAACCGTCTCCCCAGGCTCTGCCGGCTCCCAGCCCCGCGCCCCCATGGTGCCCAGTGTCCCTTCCTGAGGGGCTGACCGTCGCCTTTTGTTTGCGGCACTGGCACTCTGCCCACTGCCCCTGACAGCCCGCTTTCCCCGGCATCAGCGATGGCAGCGAGCAATCTGCAGGAGGCGCAGAGCGAGTGCCCGCGTGCCGCCTTTGGGTCGCCAGATGGCAGGTCTCCCTCAGGCCGGGTCCCAGGCCTCACTGCCCCATCCCTGCAGGATGGTCCCGTGTCCTACCCGAAGCTGCACCTGCCCCTGGAGACCCTGTGGGGCCTCTTCAAGCAGCAGCTCCGCATGGAGCTGGCCACCACCGTGTGCGTGGAGTCCGTGGAGAAGCCCGTGGCAGAAAGCAAGGAAGTCAAGCATGCGGTAGGGGCGGAGCGGGGGCCCACGAGTGTCCCCGCCCCAGGGGCTAAGCTCCACGTTGCTCGTCCCCTGGGCTGGGCATGCAAGGCTTGGGGTGTCAGCCTGCTTACTGCCCAGGGACAGCCTGTGGGGTCCCGAGGTTGGGTCTTGGCCGTGTGGCTGCCGCTCGCAGTTTGAGGCTTCGGCTCTCGGCGGCCTCAGGCACATGGAAGCCGGCAGAGGCCAGGCCAGGGTTGGAACTGCCTGGAACATGCCGCAGGGACCTTCCACTGACCTTGAGGGCCATGAGGCCTTTGCAGGGAGCCGTGGTGACCCACGTCCTGTGAGCCTGGGTCTCGTCAGCTGCCACGGGGCTCACCAGGCCGGTTCGTCCCCCGCAGCGGGAGACCCTGAGTGCCCTGCGGCTGCAGTGGGAGAAGGCGCTGTTCGAGGCCCTGCAGGATACCAAGGAACGCCTGGAGTGGGAGGCGCACACGGGCTTGCCATCCATGTTCCCCTTTCTGTGCCTGGTGGACGAGCAGGAGATGGTGCAGATACTCCTGCAGGTGCGTCTTCCTCTGCGCAGCTGGGCACCGGGCAGGGCAGGTGGTCAGGCACTCACCGTCTCCTCCCGCAGGCCCTGCAGGCGCTGCCCACCCAGGGTGAGTCCTTCATGGGCCTGGCCCGCGATCTGGGTGCGCGCACTTTCAGCCGGCACGAGGTGCAGAGGCAGAAGTCGAGCGGCCGCCTGGCGGCGCTGAAGCAGCACTACAGGCAGTACCTGCGCCTGCTGGCCTCGGACGCCGAGGTGAGGCCCACCCTCCTCCCGCTGGGGCAGTGGTGGCTGGGTGCTCCTGGGTGCGTCCCCAAGCCTCAGCCTCTTCCTCTCTACGCCGGGGCTCACTGTGCCCCACAGGGTGGGGGGGCAGGCACGGGCAGCAGCGTGTCTGGCTGGGAGGCCCCAGTGCCCAGCTTGTCCGCCTGCCCTGCCCACAGGTGCCCGAGCCCTGCCTGCCGCGGCAGTACTGGGAGGCGCTTGGGGTGTCGGAGCCCCCGCAGGAGCAGCCCTGGCCCCTGCCGATGCAGGTGGAGCTGGGTAAGCTGCTGGTGGAGATACTCATGAAGGCCACGCAGATGCCGTCCAACCTGGCCAAGCCGCGAGACACTTCCCGGCTCGTCCCCGTGCTGTACCACGTGTACTCCTTCCGCAACGTCTACCAGGTGTGTGTGCTCTCTGGGCTGCCGGTGCCAGGCAGCAGTGCCCTCCTGAGTTTGAGGGTTGGCTCCTCTGAGCAGCGTCTTCATCTCAGCGCAGCCGTTGGCACCTCCTGGGACTCAACACACACTGGGGGTCTGCACAGCTGTCCCTCATTTCTAGAGGTGGTTCTGCTGTGGGAAGCCGCACTGGTTTCCTGTCCATTGGGGAGCCAGCCTCTCTCACCCAAGTTTGAGGGGCGGTAGCAGCAAGGCTCCAGCACGGTGGCCGTGACCTGTACACCTGTCCCACCCCAGATCGGCTTTGTGAAGCCGCATCCGGCCTACGTGCAGCTGCTGGCGACGGCCGCGGAGCCCACGCTGATCTTCGAGGCGGTGGATGTGCCCATGCTGTGCCCGCCGCTGCCCTGGACCTCGCCGCACACCGGTGCCTTCCTGCTCAGTCCCACCAAGCTGATGCGTGCGGCAGATGGCACCATGCATCACCAGCGGCTGCTGGAAAACTGCCCGCCCGCCGCACTGCACGGCGCCCTGGACACACTCAACCAGCTGGGCAACTGTGCCTGGCGTGTCAACGGGCGTGTGCTAGACCTGGTGCTGGAGCTCTTCCAGGACAAGGGCTGCCCCAAGCTCGGCGTGCCGGCCCCGCCATCCGAGGTGGCCCGACCGCACGAGGCTCCGCTGCCACCCAGCACTGGGCTGGTGCATAAGTCCGAGCTGCGCCGAGAGCTGGCGCGCAGCCTGAAGGAGGCCCACGAGATGCACAGCTTGCGGGCGGACGCCCTGTACCGCCTCTCGCTGGCGCAGCACTTGCGGGACTGCATTTTCTGGCTGCCACACAACATGGACTTCCGTGGCCGCACCTACCCCTGCCCGCCACATTTCACCCACCTGGGCAACGACGTGGCGCGGGCCCTGCTGGAGTTCGCCCAGGGCCGCCCGCTCGGCCCGCATGGCCTAGACTGGCTCAAGATTCACGTGGTCAACCTCACGGGGCTCAAGAAGCGCGAGCCGCTGCAGGCGCGCCGGGCCTTTGCGGAGGAGGTGATGGACGACATCCTGGACTCGGCGGATGAGCCCATGACGGTAGGGGCGGGACCCGGGCACCCGCCACACACTCAGCCTTGTCCCGTGTCCCCCGCCCTCCTCCCCAGGCGCCTCTGGGCACACTTGCCGCAGCCCCGTCCATCCGCAGCCCGTACGCTCCGTCCGTGGCTGTGGGGACTCGTCCAGCCACCCCCCCATCTTGCCCACATGGGTGTCGTGTCCCCCTTGTCACATGTGCGTCTCCCCGCCCCACCGCCCCCCCTCCGTGTTCCTACGTCCCCATACCACAGCCCCCCAGCGGGCTCGGGGACTCCACCCGCACGTCACTGTCCCTCCGCCCCTGTCCCCACAGGGCCGGAAGTGGTGGATGGACTCGGAGGAACCGTGGCAGACGCTGGCCTGCTGTATGGAGATTGCGCAGGCTGTGCGCAGCTCTGACCCTGCAGCCTATATCTCCCACCTCCCTGTCCATCAGGTGAGCCGGAGGGTCGGCCCTGAAGCTGTGTGCGCTGGGCCTGGGGCTCGACTTGAGGGGGTGAGATTTCAGCTTCCCTGTGGTGTCTTCTCGGGGAGGTTCTAGCCGGGCCAGCGGACCCACTTCTCCCAGGAGCATGCAGGCCCCTAGGAACAGCCTCACCTGGGGGCTTGGTTGGGGCCCCTACACGTCCCTGAGCCTCAGTCTCCTGTTTGTGCTCCCCCCACAGGACGGCTCTTGCAATGGCCTGCAGCATTACGCCGCCCTGGGCCGGGACAGTGTGGGTGCCGCCTCTGTGAACCTGGAGCCCTCAGACGTGCCGCAGGACGTGTACAGTGACGTGGCCGCACAGGTGGGGCGTGCCCTCCTACCTGCCGCCAAGGGCAACTTGGTGTCGTGGGGGTGTGGGCTTGGAGTCTCTGCCTACACGACCCCGCCCTGGCCTGTCCAGGCAAATGGCGCCCTGTGGCCCCTGGACTGACCTGCCCTCCCCCACAATGCAGGTGGAGGCGTTACGCAGGGAGGACGCCAGGCGTGGCTCGCGGGTGGCGAAGGTGTTGGAGGGCTTTGTGACCCGCAAGGTGGTGAAGCAGACGGTGATGACCGTGGTGTACGGGGTCACCCGCTTCGGCGGGCGCCTGCAGATTGAGAAGCGCCTCCGGGAGCTGAGTGACTTTCCCCAGGTGCACCAGGCCTCAGCACTGGGACCTGTGCTGGTTTTGTCGCCGTTTAAAGATCTGACGGTTTCACTGCCACTTGACAATCAGATGGTTTTGCCCCAGACCACTGGCTGCCTGCTAGGGCTGGGGAGTCTCGCCAACCGCCTGAGTGTCAGGCCCCAACCCCTGGGTCCTGGGCCTCAGTTGCTCTGTGAAATGGGAGAGGAGGGCGTGTGGGGGCCGCCCCTGAGGGACCCCCTCCTGCCGCCCCTCTCTGCAGGAGTTCCTGTGGGAAGCCTCCCAGTACCTCGTCCGCCAGGTCTTCAGGAGCCTGCAGGAGATGTTCTCGGGCTCCCGGGCCATCCAGGTGCGTCCTGTCCTCCTGTCCCTGCCTGACCAGGGCTCCCCGACTGGGCGCCCCGGCCTGAGCGCCCCACCCTGAGACGGCCTGTGTCCCGCAGCACTGGCTGACCGAGAGCGCGCGCCTCATCTCGCACATGGGCTCGGCGGTGGAGTGGGTCACGCCCCTGGGTATTCCCATCATCCAGCCTTACCACAAGGAAATAAAGGTCAAGGTGAGTGCCCCCCGCCGTCCCCCCGCCGTGCTGGGCCTCGGACGGGACTCACAGGCCCCTTCCTTCCCTTCAGCAAGGCAGGAATGGGATTCAGAGCGTCTCCTACTCTGTCAACGCAGACAGCAGCCTGTGAGTTCGGGGCCTGGGCTGGGGAGCTTGGGGGCACCTGCAGTGGAGACGGGTCAGTGTCTGGGGGGGCCCAGGCTGTGGAGATTACGGTTCCCACAGTGGAGACAGTGGCCAGTGAATGAGGGGGGAACCCTCAGTAGAGACAGCAGTGAGTTAGGGGGTCCCTAGGCTTGGGTGCATTCTGACCCCCATTCTATCCCCAGGAAACCCAACAAGCGGAAGCAGAGGAACGGGTTCCCCCCCAACTTCATTCACTCGCTGGACTCCACGCACATGATGCTGACTGCCCTGCACTGCTACAGGTGGGCGTGGCTGGGGCGTGGGTGTGGCTTGGGTGTGGGCGTGGCCGGGAGGGGCAGCCTGTTCTGGCTACCAGGGCGCAGCTGGCGAGGCCAGGTCCAGTAGGGGGCAGTGCTTGAGGGCAGGGACTGGGGGCAGCGGCTCTGCTGTGTCTGTGAAGCCTGTGCCCGGGCCCTGAGGCTGCGTTGTGTGCCAGGGACACTGGGGCACCCCAAACGTGAAGGCCCCGTAAGCTGCCCTCCACTGGGGTTCCCGTGGCCTGATGGGGCGAGTGCGGCGTGGCTCTGCCCCTTCGTGTTGGACATTTCTAGGTGGGCACTGCAGTGTGTGGTGTGGTCTGTGGCATGTGGAGGTGGTTCCAGCAGAATTCAGCAGCCATCGGGGCTGGGAACATCTGTGACGTGGGGGTGGTGGCCCCGGCAGGAGGGGAGAGGACAGCTGCCCTTGCAGCTGAGGCTGGTAGCGGCCTGGACGGTGTCGGGTGTGGGGCCGAGAGGCTTCTGACAACCTGTCCACGGCCTGCGTGGGGCAAGGCCTGGGGGTTTGGAGGAGGGTGGGCTTCCCGGACCCCAAGGGAGGGGGGGCACAGGAAGCTGGTCGCTGGGGGTCCTGCGGGTGCCCCTCCCCTCAGGCGCGCCTCTGCTCTGCCTCAGGGAGGGCCTGACCTTCGTCTCTGTACATGACTGCTTCTGGACCCATGCGGCTGATGTCCCCATCATGAACCAGGTACCCCCCATCCACGCCTCAGGGCACCCATGGGTGGGGCCCATACCCTGCCTGATCATCCCTGGGAGCTGCTCACTCCGCCGCCCCCCCGCCCAGGTGTGCCGGGAGCAGTTTGTCCGCCTGCACAGCCAGCCCATCCTGCAGGATCTGTCCAGGTTCCTGGTCGGCCGCTTCTGCCACAGCTCCAGGTGAGAGGCCCCAACCTAGCACCCAGAACCAGCTCCAGGTGAGGGCCCCCAACCTAGCACCCAGAACCAGCTCCAGGTGAGGGCCCCAACCTAGCACCCAGAACCAGCTCCAGGTGAGGCCCCCGACCTAGCACCCAGAACCAGCTCCAGGTGAGGGGCCCCAGGTGAGGGCTCCCCAACCTAGCACCCAGAACCAGCTCCAGGTGAGGGCCCCCGACCTAGCACCCAGAGCCAGCTCCAGGTGAGGGCCCCCGACCTAGCACCCAGAGCCAGCTCCAGGTGAGGCCCCCGACCTAGCACCCAGAACCAGCTCCAGGTGAGGGGCCCCAACCTAGCACCCAGAGCCAGCTCCAGGTGAGGCCCCCCGATCTATCACCCAGAACCAGCTCCAGGTGAGGGCCCCCCAACCTAGCATCCAGAACCAGCTCCAGGTGAGGGCCCCCGATCTATCACCCAGAACCAGCTCCAGGTGAGGGCCCCCGACTTAGCACCCAGAGCCAGCTCCAGGTGAGGGCCCCCCGATCTATCGCCCAGAACCAGCTCCAGGTGAGGGCCCCCAACCTAGCACCCAGAGCCCCTCCATGCCACCCTCAGCCTCACCCTGCCATGCTTCCTGACCCAGGCCCCAGAAGCCCTCCCAGAATCTGGAGGGCAGCAAGCTGAGGGAGACACTGCTGGCGGTGCCCAAGCCAGGTACGCTGGCGGCGTGGGCGTGGGGCATGGGGTGGCCTGGCGCGGAGGGTGGGGGTGGGCACCCACTGCCCCAGCCCCCGCCCACGCCCTCCACTCTGCTTCCTCCACAGGGACCTTCGACCTGGAGCGGGTCAAGCGTTCCACCTTCTTCTTCAGCTGACATCTCGTGGTGCCGTTGTGTGAACGAAATAAAGCGCTTTAGCCACCCACCACTGCTTCCTCCAGGGAGGGTGAGCACCCAAGCAACCGGACGCGGGCAGGCTGGGCGCCAATGCGGTCGTTTATTGCGCGGAATGGGGTGTGGGGTTAACGGGGCACGGGCGGACATTGCTGCCTCGGCTCGTCAGTACATTCATCACGGCGGCGGGACCCCAGCCTCGCCCCCGCGCCCTGCGCAGCCAGCACGGCCCCCCTCGGTGCCGGTGCTGGAGGGAGCCGGGCTGCTGCTCCCGGAGGGCCCCGCGGGACGCCAGGTGACGGGGCTGGGCCGGTTATTGCGTGAGCGCGACGGGGGCAGCGGGAAGCCAGCGGGCCGAGTATTGCGCTTAGAAAACAATCCTCATCGGACAGGGGGCCACCGCGGGGGGCGGGGCGGGGCTCCACGACCGGCTCCTCTCGGCCACTGGGCTGCCCCGTCCGTTTTACAGCTGGGGAAACTGAGGCACCGAGGTGAAGGGAGCCCCCTTGCACGCGAGGCCGCCGCCGGGGGCAGGGGCGATGGGGGTGGGCGCAGGGCGATGGAGGGGACGGCGGGGGCGCAGAGGGGGCTGCCCACCGGCCCGTCCGTCCGACTACGGCTACCTACGTCTGTCTATGGCTTCTGGGCAGGCTGGCGGCCGGGGCAGCGCAATGGCATGGCTTTGGTCTGGATGACGGCCCCGCCCCCGGCCCGCCTGGGCGCGCGGGGCGGTGGGCAAGGGTCACAAGTTGGACGAGAGGCGCGAGCGCGCGGAGTCCTGGGGGTCCAGGCCACCGGCAGCGCCGGGCGAGGCCGAGTCCCTGCGGTCCGGGCTGGGCGCGGCGGCCCTGGCGGCGGGCGTGGGCCCCAGGCGCGGCGTGGAGCTGCTGGCCGGGCGCGCAGACGCCGCAGGGCCGGGCGCTCCGTGGGGCAGCGAGGGCTGCGAGGCGGACAGTGGGCGCGACGCGCGGCTCAGACGGCGCGCAGGCAGGGCGGGCCCGGCGAGGGGGGCGGCGGGTGAGCCGCCGTAGGGCGAGGTCCGCGGTGCCCGGGGGCTGGCAGGCGCGCCGGGGGAGCTGGCGGGGGCCGGGGGCCCCGGCGAGGCGGCGGCCGGTCCAGGCCCCGGGGGCGGACGGCGCACCAGGCGCGGAGAGCCGAGCGCCAGCGGCCCCACGAGCGGCCGAGCCACCTGCGGGCAGAAGCTCATGGCCACAGCCTGCTGCAGCGTGGCGATGGCGGAGGTGACCGGCGGCGGCGGCGGCGGCGGGAAGAGGCCCACGCGCTGGCCCAGCTCTGCCTGCTGCGCCATCTCGCGGTCGTACTTGACGATCTCCTGGATGATGGCGTTCTCCTGGTTGTTGAACACGCCCGAGTTGAGGTCATGCTGCACCTTGTGCAGGAGGATGGAGTTCTTCTTGCCTGCGGGGGAGGGGGTGTCAGCACGTGCTCGGGGAGCGCCTGCTGCATACAGCAACCGGGCATCTAGCACCTGCTCTATACAACGGGTATGCATGGAGTGCTTGCAGTGTAGAGCAAGCACACATTTAGCACCTACTGTATACAGTGAGCACAGGTCACATCCGCCTACAGTATGGATACTGAGTACCTGCTGTATACAGCCAGCATACATGAAGCACCTGCATACAAAAAGCAGGTATTTAATGCCTGCTGTGTGCATGGACCAAGGATGCAAGTGTACCATCTGTATACACTGATATGTAATTAGTGCCGCCAGTGTGCAACACGCATACCCACAACACCTGTCCGTACACAAAGTGCTGAGCGCCTGCTGCACACACCAGGTAGAATCTAAACACCCGATACTCACAAATATGTTGCATCCCCACTGTATAGAGCGACTTGTGGAGTGCTTCTTCCTGTACCCGGGGGAGCTCCCCGACACCTCGCCGTCGCACCTGTCCTGCCTTTCAGCCATGGTCTGCATTTCCATTCCCACTAACAGCAGCACGAGCCACCACCTCCCCGCCGCCCACCCCACCCCCAGGAGACCAGGTCCTCCACCCACCTAGAACCCTACCCCTGATGCTCCTAATTCGGTCTAAGCTCTCCCCACCACCCGCTGGCCCCACCTGCCTCCCCAAATTCCTCCTCCAGGCTTCCCTGGTTCTGGACTCTAGGCCTCCTCCCCACCCCAGGGCCTGGGGATCTGCTGTGTCCACTCCGCGAACACACTGCCTGTTTGTCCGCATGGCATCACCTCTCCCTGGCCTCCACTGTGCATTCCCAACTCGGGCAAGCCCACCGGACCCACCTCCCCTGCTGGCACACAGCCCATTGTGTGTGATTTGACCACCAGTCCATAAGCCTCCCTGGAAGTCGGAGTCGGCCGCCCGGTCTGCCCCGCCCCCCAGCACACAGCAAGGTGCTCAGCAGACATTTGCCAAATGAGTCTTAGGCACAAATGCGAACACCCCGTGCGGATAGCCCCTTCCTTAGGAAATACACTCTTATCATCCCGAGGTAGGACCGCAGATGAGAAAATCGGCCTGTAAACCGAAAGGAAAGCCAGCAGTGGCCAGCCACGCCCCTCGGGCCTTGGCCACGCCTCTCAAGCCTTGGCCACACCCGTCCTGACTCCAGCCGCGCCCCTCATGCCTCGGCCCCGCCCACACCCGAGGCCCCGGCCCCGCCCATGAAGCCCCACCCACGCCCGATGCCCTGCCGCGCCCCTGGAGCCCCGCCCACGCCCCTGAAGCCCCGCCCACGCCCCCTCCCGCTGCGGTCCGGCTCACCGATGCGGTCCAGGCGGTCGATGGCCACCGTCTCGAAGGCACGCCGCATCATGGGGTACTCCTCCAGCACCTCGTTGAAGTTGTCCACGCTCAGCGAATAGAGGCGGCAGTAGGTGTCGGCCCGCACGCTTGCAGTGCGCCGGCCCCGCGTGAGCAGGCAGATCTCACCGAAGTAGGAGCCATCGGAGCTTCATCTCCTTGTTGC
>CAUYQU010006012.1:0-52864 GCA_963574635.1 Cheracebus regulus
GGATTCCCTGTTTAATAAATGGCGTTGGGAAAACTGGCTAACCATGTGCAGAAAGCTGAAACTGGACCCTTCCTTACATCTTATACAAAAATTAACTCCAGATGGATTAAAGATGTAAACATAAGACCTAACACCATAAAAACCCTAGAAGAAAACCTAGGCAATAGCATTCAGGACATAGGCACAGGCAAAGACTTCATGACTAAAACACCGAAAGCAATGGCAATGAAAGCCAAAATAAACAAATGGGATCTAATTAAACTTAAGAGCTTCTGCACAGCAAAAGAAACAAGGATTAGAGTGAACCAGCAACCAACAGAATGGGAAAAAATTTTTGCAATCTACCCATCTGACAAAGGGCTAATATCCAGAATCTACAAAGAATTAAAACAAATTTACAAGAAAAAAACAAACAACCCCATCAAAAAGTGGATGAACAGTTTTCAAAAGAAGACATATACGAGGCCAACAAACGTGAAAAAATGCTCATCATCACTGGTCATTAGAGAAATGCAAATCAAAACCACATTGAGATACCATCTCACACCAGTTAGAATGGCGATCATTAAAAAATCCAGAGACAACAGATGCTGGAGAGGATGTGGAGAGATAGGAACACTTTTACACTGTTGGTGGGAGTGTAAATTAGTTCAACCGTTGTGGAAGACAGTGTAGTAATTCCTCAAAGATCTAGAAATAGAAATTCCATTTGACCTAGCAATCCCATTACTGGGTGTATATCCAAAGGATTATAAGTTGTTCTATTATAAAGACACATGTACACGTATGTTCATTGTGGCACTGTTTACAATAGCAAAGACCTGGAACCAACCCAAATGTCCATCGATGATAGACTGAACAAGAAAAATGTGGCACATATACACCATGGAATACTATGTATCCATAAAAAATGATGAGTTTGTGTCCTTTGTAGGGACATGGGTGAACCTGGAAACCATCATTCTCAGCAAACTGACACAAGAACAGAAAATCAAACACTGCATGTTCTCATAGGCAGGTGTTGAAAAATTAGAACACAAGGACACAGGGAGGGGAGCATCACACACTGGGTTCTCTTGGGGGGGACTAGTGAAGGGACCAGTGGGAATAGGGAGTTGGAGGCAGATAACATGGGGAGAAATGCCAGATATAGTTGATGGGGGGATGGAAGCTGCAAACCACATTGCCATGTATGTACCTATGCAAAAATCCTGCATGTTCTTCACATGTACCCCAGAACCTAAAGTGCAATAAAATGTTTTTAAAAATTAATTAATTAATTAATTTTAAAAAAGGTTTCATACCATATGATTCCATGTAACATTCTTAAATGACAAAACTATAGAGATGGAGAATAGTTTAGTTTAGTTTAGCAGTTGCCAGGGAGTAGCGGGGTGGGGAGAGGAAAAAATGGATGTGATTATTAAAGTTTTATACAAGATATTCTTGTGGTAATGGCACTGTTCTATATTTCACTGTGATGGTGGTCATATGTGATAAAATTGCATAGAATTATATACACAAGCAAATGAGTACATATGAAACTGGTGAAATCAGAATAAGGTGAATGAATAGTATCAATGTCAGTGTCCTAGTTGTGAAATTGTACCATAGTCATGAATGATGTTATCGTTGAGAAAACTGGATGAAGCGTATTTGAGATCCCTTTAAACTGTTTCCTACAACTGCATGTAAATCTACCATTATCTCAAAATAAAACGTTTTTTAAAATGAAAAAAAAGTCTTAAACCATCTTGTACTTTTATGTTAATTAATTTGAAAAATATTTTCAGCAATCATTATATATAATTTATAACAACCAAGTATTTTCAAATAACACATAACTAGATCTTATACTTATGTTGTGACACATATACTTATCATAAAAATATTTTCTTATTTGGAAAAAATTGTGCTAGGTAGAACTTAGTAGTTTTCTAGAATTGCCTTGATATTGAACTTAGAAAAAACATGGCAGTATTCTTGCAGACAGACCTCTAACCAAAATATATTAACTTTGAACTTTGTAATTCAAAAACAAACAAATAAATAGATATAATTTGAAGCTTCATGAATGTTTAAAATTATCAAGGAAATATATATACTTATGAATTAAAAATAATCTATATGTACATTTATTTTTAAGATGGAGTTTTGCTCTTGTTGCCCAGACTGGAGTGCAATGGTGGGATCTCTGCTCACCACAGCCTCCGCCTCCGAAGTTCAACTGATTCTCCTGCCTCAGTCTTCCAAGTAGCTGGGATTACAGGCATGTACCACCATGCCTGACTAGTTTTGTATTTTTAGTAGAGACAGGGTTTCTCCATGTTGGTCAGGCTGGTCTCGAACTCCTGACCTCAGGTGATCCACTCGCCTTGACCTCCCAAAGTGCTGGGATTACAGGTGTGAACCACCATACCTAGCCTCTATGTACATTTTTATTGGCCTTTTTTTATACTTTAAAGTTGATTTTTCCTATGGTATCGTTCTCTCATCTCTGCTTTGCTATTGTCTTCCCTATCATATCCAACCTCAGCTCTTTAATTGTACCTATGTATGAATGATCTCAAAGTCTCTATGTATAACTTTAACTTCTTATCCTCAAAGTGATCATTTTACAGAAACCTATTCACATTCAAACCTACAACTAGAATTGAAATTATCATCCCTCTTTCTAAAACTGCTCTTTTGGCAGGGCGTGGTGGCCACACCTATAATTGGAACATTTTGGGAGGCCAAGGGGATGGATCATTTGAGGTTGGGAGTTTGATACCAGCCCTGTCAACATGGTGAAATCCCATCTCCACAAAAAAGACAAAAATTAGCCAGGCATGGTGGTGGGTGCCTGTAATCCCAGCTACTTGGGAGGTTGAGGCAGGAGAATCACGTGATCCAGGAAGTGGAGCATGCAGTGAGCCAAGATTGCGCCACTACACTCCAGCCTTGGTGACAGAGCAAGACTCCCTCTCAAGGAAATAAAATAAAATAAAAACTGTTCTTCCTACTCATTTGTTTAATTTTTTAAATGGTATTAATATCATCCCAGTCATACAGAATTGTTTTAAAAATAATTTATTTTCCCCAGGCCTAGAGGTGGTCTACCTCCCCAGTATTACTCAACCCTGTTACTTTTTCTTGATTCTAACAATTTCTGTTAAAATAGAAGGAATCATGTGTCTTTGAAATGCCACTTGACTATTTTCCCCATCCTCCAACTCTTTCTGTGAATCTACCATACTCCCAAATGTAAAAGAGTCACCATGCAACATAGCTTAATTTTTTTCCCTTCCAATATATATTTGATGACTTATTTTAAATAAGCAATGTGATAATCCCTACCTAGAAATTATTCTCAACCAAGTATCTTTTTAAGTTCACTCCTGATTTCATCCCCTCATGTATGGCTCATGATTATCCATGTGCTCTCACAATGTATACCTTCCCAAATCCTCTATACATTTAAAAGCAAGGTTGCTCACTCCACTAAGATTCCTGCACTGAAAATATAATAATAATACTGTTTTCTCCTGAATTCCCATAGTTCTTCAGTTTTGAGACATTACTTATTCTACTCACAGTTATTCTGTGTCCTTTCTCTTTTGAATAGTCTATTTTATTATACCCCACCCACTACAGTTTATACAGCATAAAGTTCATAATACATTTTTTGAATGAATTATAAATCTTTACCTTAAAAATTGACAGTTATGTGATTAAGTTACCCCATATAGTCAAAATTCAAGCACAGTACATTTGAAGGCTTTGCAAACTCCTGAAACCTTGCTGAGTCTTCTCATTTTGGAAGTGGGAATTTTAAGTAGCAATTGACTTGTCCTGTAGTACCAATAGATGATAGCAAGGTCTTTCCCAGTCCAATGCTCTAAACCCAGGACACTGTATGTTCTCAGCCAGTCACAATCATGTTGAGGACTAAGGACTCTCTGTTTGATGCAGACAAAATTGTAACAGAGGTATAAAACTTCTTAGCAATAAAATGTGATAACTGTTTCCTTTTTACTTCAAATAGAAAACTGTTTTATAATCTAAAATTCTTGAATTGTCAGACAATATAATCTCAGCTTGTGTTAGTTTTTGAATGTTCCCATTGAGGAAGTGTAACAATCCATACAATGTGAATAAATGGCAAGTAAACAAAAATTAAAATAAATAAAAAATATGTTAACAAAGACCACTGCTGTCATTTAAAAATAAAATTATAGAAGAAAATAGCATACAGACCAAGGAATCCATTTCAGCAGTCAATTAACAGGTTTGCAAATTCCATTTTTATGGATTAGAATAAGTCAAATTAGAAAATATTTTTCAAATGAAATCCATTCTGACATATTCGAAAGGACCAGAGAAAGAGAAATAAGCACACTTTTTAAAATTCACACTGAAGAAATAAATAAGCTTAGCCACAAAATATCTAATTCATGCAACAAACCCACACTACTGGTAGAGTTTTCAAGAAAAGATTTACAAGATCTTTCCTTTTTCTACATAAGAAATGTTAAACTCTTCTCCCGTTAAATCACTATTTAATTCTGCATATACAAAAAGCATTAAATATGGGGTCCTGAATGGGATTAAAGCATGCTGCCTCCAGTATACCTTGTAGCATTGCCACACAGTTAGTATTAAGATAATTAGATAATCTGAAAATCATCTGAAGAAATCCTGTAATTTTGAAATTTGCAAGTAAAGAAAGAATGAAAAACAAAAATAGCTCTCAGTTCACTCCTGATTTCATGGAACTACATCTAAATAATCAGTTTTCATGAGAAATGTACTAGTCTGAGTCACAAAAATTACACAAAATACAGTTGCAGATAACACAATATATTAGCTCATTAATTAGATTTGGCTATTTAAAAGGTTCAGTAATATTCACCACCATTTTGTTATTATTATTACATCAAAAAATTCAATTTTTATTGAGCATATGTCATTGCTGATAAGATAAATTAATTGCTCTAATCAACAATTGATTTTGCTGATTAAAAAATTTAATTTTTTAGATGTACTAATAATAAAATGATAATGAATAAGTATTAAAGCAGCATTTTATCAGTGAATTGTGATTCGTAGAGATGAGAAAGCTATATCACAAGGTCCTACCAAAAATGTTCAGCAGCCATATTGACTGGTCTCATTTTATCATTATAAAATTAACCCATTGCAGTGTATTTATCCAGTCAAATCTCTCTCCTCTTTCTATTATACAATTTCCCAACCATTCCTTTTCCTTCTTCACTCTCAGCAAGTACACTTACCCCATTTCAAGAAGAAAACAGAATCAATCACAGAGAACTATAAGCTCCCACAACCACAATTATCTATCTTCCAGAATCTGAGTCTATTTATTCTGCCTTCCCACCTCTTACAATGGAGAAACTGCCCATAGGTCTACTAAGGCCAATCCCCTTACAAATTTAATATATCTAATCCTCTGTTGTCTATTCAAGTATATTGCCCAGATTGGCCTCCCTGCTCTTTCAGCACATCACATTTCTAGTAAATATTTCCTATTAATATTAATATACAAAAGTACCTCTCTACTCTTTCTTCTTCTGCTCTTTCCCACCCTAGCTCCAGTGAGTCTTTCTCTTATTATCTAATATTAGAACTCAGGTTGTCTAATTTTCTGGTCTTTTAAAAGAACTTGTAAATATTTAATTAATTTGACACTGATAACTAATTCAAAGGTATTTATTTTCTAATAACAACTGAGATTTTTCTCACACTAATAAAATTAGTTTTCTTGCCAATTCATTGGCTATACTACAGAGAAAGCAACTATATATAATATATAACATATATTATATATAGAGACAGCAACTATATATATAATATATAACATATATATAGAGAGAGCATATATACATATATATATACACACACACAAACACATAGCTGCACTCTCTCTCTCTCTCTCTCTCTCTATATATATATATATATATATGTGTGTGTGTAAATACATGTGAGAAATTGCCTGAATTCTGAGAAAAAAAGATACAATTTAAGAAGACTCTTAGGTACAACAAATGTCACCTTGCATGCACAGTTATTTACTTCTAGTCATTATGGAGGTAGATGTTCATAAGTAGTGACTTTCACAAAGCACAGTAAGTATTGGTGAAAAAAAGAAAGGAGTGATGGGACAGAGGAAGACAAATCCTTTATATAAAACACTATTAAATGGTATCATGTCTTTCCATCGTTGTGCATTTCTCTTTTCCAGACCTGTATCCCATACCCCAACTTGTAACATATCCATACATTGATTAGAGAATTAAATTTACTGAGTACCATGTAAACACTTTAAAGAATAACTTCAACATACCTGGAAAAAACTATTTCCTGAATGTATATTCAGGAATATATCATGGAGATGACATGGTCATGGAGTTATACATGGAAATACGTTCATGTTTCTGAAATCAAATATACTTTTAAATTAAACATATTTCCTACTAAGAATTTTTATGGGAAACTAATATTATCTAGCAAAGAGAGCATGTTAACTGGCATGCTAGCCATAGAAAAATTTGACTACAAATTATTTAAGTTTCTTCTTCCTTCTCCTCTCCAAATAAATTCCAGTAAAAAGGGGTGTTAACATGGAATTTTTGGTTGGTTCCCTAAATAGAAATTAGATGCAAATGTATACTGTGAGACAGATCATTTTGCAGAAATTAAGTACCAAGGAGCAGTTTGCCATATTTAAATGTCCCAGTTACATCAAGAGTCTAAAACAATTGTGAGCATATTGATATGAGGAAATATTTCTTTGAAAAAAGGTGCTGCTGAGCTGTGATTTTACGTAAAAATTTGACTGGTCATGGGTCAAAATTCTATCAAAAGCAGTCAGCAAGCTCAATGAAAAAATGTAAGCAAAGAAATGAGAAGCTGACCATATTTCTCTTCACATACCTGCTACTTTTCTGGGAACTATTCTTTATTTTTCTTTATCCTCTCCCTCCTCCCACTCTCCACCTTCCAATAGGCCCTCATGTGTGTTGTTCCCCTCTATGTGTCCATGTGTTCTCATTTTTTAGTGCCCACTTGTAAGTGAGAACATGTAGTATTTGGTTGCCTGTTCCTTCATTGTTTTCTAAGGATAATGGCTTCCAGCTCCACCCGTGTTCCTGCAAAGGAAATGATCTTGTTCTTTTTTCTAACTGCATAGTATTCCTTGGTGTATAGTACCCCATTTTCTTAATCCAGTCTAACACTGATGCAGATTTAGGGTGATTCCCTGTATTGCAAATAGTGCTGGAATAAACATTTGTGTTCATGTGTCTTCATGATAAAATTATTTATATTCCTTTGGGTATATACCCAATAACGGAACTGCTGGGTTGAATGGCAATTCTGTTTTTAGGACTTTGAAAAATCACCATAGTTTTCCACAATGGTTGAACTTATTTGCACTCCCACCAACAGTGTGTAAACATTACTTTTACTATGCAACCTCGTCAGCATTTATTTTTTGTCTTTTTAATAATAGCCATTCTGACGGTGTGATATCTCACTGTGGTTATGATTCGCATTTCTCTAACAATCAGTGATGTGAGAAATTACTCTTCATTGTTGGTCACATGTATGTCTTTATTTGAAAAGTGTTCATGTCCTTTGCTTACTTTTTTAAATAGGGTTTTTTCTTTTTCTTTTTCTTTTTTTTTTTGCTTGTAAATCTGTGTAAGTTGCTTGTAGATGCTGGATATTAGACCTTTGTCAGATGCAGTTTGCAAAAATTTTCTCCCATTATGTGCATTGTCTGTTCACTCTTTTGATTATTTATTTTGCTATGCAGAAGCTCTTTAGTTTAATAAGATCCCACTTGTCAATTTTTGCTTTTGTTGCAATTGCTTTTGATGTCTTTGTCATGAAACCTTTGCCCATGTCTATGTGCTGAATGGTATTGCCTAGGTTATCTTCCAGGGTTTTTACTTTTTGGGTTTTACATTTAAGTCTTTAATCCATCTTGAGTTAATTTTTGTATGAAAGAAAGAGGTTCAGTTTCAATCTTCTGCACATGGCTAGCTTGTTATGCCAGCCCATTTATTGAATAAAGAATCTTTTCTCCATTGCTTATTTTTGTCAAGTTTGTTGAAAATTAGATGGTTATAGATGTGTAGCCTTATTTCTGGGTTCTCTATTTCATTCCATTAGTCTATGTGTCTGCTGTTATACCAGTCCCATGCTGCTTTGGTTTACTGTAGCACTGTAATATTCTCTGAAGTTGAGTAGTGTGATGCTTGCAGATTTGTTCCTTTTGCTTTGAACTGCCTTAGCTATTTGGGCTCATTTTTAGTTTCATATTAATTTATAATAGTTTATTGTGGTTCTACAAAGAATATCATTGGTATTTAAGTAGCATTAACATTGAATCTGTAAATTGCTTTGGACAGTATGGCTATTTTAATGATTCTTAAGAATTCTTCCTATCCATGAGCATGAAATGTTTTTTTCATTTGTTTATGTCATCTCTAATTTCATTTAGCAGTGTTTTGTAGAGATTGTTCACCTCCTTGTTGACCTGTATTCCTAGGTATTTTATCGATTTTTTGTGGCAATCGTGAATGGGATTGTGTTCCTGATTTGTCTCTTGGCTTGACTCTTGTTGGTGTATAGAAGTGCTAGTAATTTTTCCACATAGATTTTGTATCCTGAGACTTTGCTGAAGTTGTTTATCAGTTTAAGAAGCTTTTGGGCTGAGACTACGTGATTTTCCAGATATACAGTCATGTTGTCTGCAAACAGGGATAATTCAATTTTCTATCTTTCTATTTGTATGTCCTTTACTTCTTTATCTTGCTTGATCGTCCTGGCCAGAACTTGTAATACTACACTGAATAAGATTGGTGAGAGAGGGCATTCATGTCTTGTACTACTTTCCAAAGTAAATACTTCCAGCTTTTGGCCATTCAGTATGATGTTCCTTGTCTGTTTGTCATAGATGGCTCTTATTATTTTGGGTATGTTTCTTCAATACCTAGTTTGTTGAGAGTTTTTAACATGAAACAGTGTTGAATTTTATCGAAAGCCTTTTTTGCATCTATTGAAGTAATCATATGATTTTGCATTTAATTCTGCTTATGTGATGAATCATATTTATTGATTTACATATGTTGAAACAATTTGCAAAACATATTTTTGGACATCACCTATGCAAATTTCCCCAAAGCAGGTAGAGAGGCCAACATTCAAATTCAGCAAATATAGAGAACCCCAATAAGATACTTCACAAGAAGGTAGTCCGAAGACACACCAACAGCATATTATCCAGGGTCAAAATGAAAAAAAAAACATGCTAAAGGCAGCTAGAGAGAAAGGTCAGGTAACCTACAAAGCAAAGCCCATCAGATGAATAGCAAACTTCTCAGCAGAAACCCTACATGCCAGAAGAGATCGGGGCCAATATACAACATTAAAAAAAAAAAAGAAGAAAAAAATTCCAACTCAGAATTTCATATCTGGCTAAACTAAGCTTTATAAGCAAAAGAGAAATAAGATCCTATTCAGGAAAGCAAATGCTGAGGGAATCTCCTACCACAAGACCTGCCTTGCAACAGTTCCTGAATGAAGCACTAAATATCAAAAGACCATTACCAGCCACTACAAAAACACACTGAAGTACACAGACCTGTGACACTACAAAAGAACCACATAAAAGAAGTCTGCAGAGTAACCCATTAAGGTTATGATGACAGGATTAAATCCACACTTATCAATACTAACCTTAAATGTAAATGGGCTAAATGCCCCAATAAAAAGGCATAGAGTGGCAAGCTGGATAAATAATCATGATCCATGGTATGCTGTTTTCAAGAGACCCATCTCACATGCAGTGACACACATACGCTCAAAATAAAAGAATGAAGAAAAATCTACCCAGCAAATGAAAACCAGAAATAAAGCAGGGAACTGGAATGTCAGTTTCGGGCAAACCAGCCTTTAGACTACCACCACCAACAAAACACAAAGAAGAGCATTGCATAATGGTAAAGGGTTCAATTCAACAAGAAGATCTATGTATTACAAATATATGTGAACACAACACAGGAGCACTTAGATTTACAAAACAAGTACTTAGAGACCTTCAAAGAGACTTAGAATCACATACAATAATAGTGGGAGGCTTTAACACCCACTGACAATATTAGATTATTGAGACAGAAAATTAATAAAGTTATTCAGGACCTAAACTCAGGACTGGATCAAGAGGCTCAAAAACAACAGATTATAAATTTTTCTCATTGACCTATGGCACTTACACTAAAATTGATCACATAATTGGAAGTAAATCACTCCTCAGAAAATGTAAAAGAACTAAAATTATACCAAAAATCTCTTGGACCATAGCTCTATGAAATTAGAAATCAAGACTAAGAAATTAACTCAAAATCATACAATTAAATAGTAATTAAATAACCTGCTCTTGAATGACTTTTGGGTAAATAATGAAATTTATGCAAAAATCAAGAAGTTCTTTGAAATCAAGAAAAAATATATAATATACCAGAAGATCTGGGACATGGATAAGACTGTGTTAAGAAGAACATTTACAGTGCTAAATACACATACCAGAAAGTTATAAAGATCTAAATTTAACAACCTAACATCACAACTAAAAGAACTAGAGAACCAAGAGCAAATGAATCCAAAAACTAGCAGAAGACAATAAATAACTAAAATCAGAGATGAATGGAAGGAGAATGAGACATGAAAAACTCTTCAAAGATCAATGAGTCAATGAGCTATTTTTTTTAATATTAATAAACTACATAGACCACAAGCTAGACTAATAAAGAAGGAACAATCCAAATAAAGACCATCAGAAATGACAAGGAGGATATTGCCAATGACCCCACAGAAATACAAATAATCACCAGAGAATATTAAAAACATCTCTGTGTACATAAACTATAAAATATATAAGAAATTGATAGATTTCTGGATGTGTACACCTTCCCAAGCTTGAACCAGGAAGAAATTAAATCCCTGAACAGCCCAATAATGAGCTCTGAAATAGAGTTTAAAAATCCCAGGACCAGAAGGATTCATAGCTGAATACCACCAGATGTACAGAGAAGAACTGTACCATTGCTGCTGAAACTATACCAACAAAATTGAGAAGGAGAGACTCATTCTATGAGATCAACATCATACAGATACTCAAACCTGGCAGAAACAAAACAAAACAAGAAAACTTTAGTTTAATATCCTTGAACATCCATGCAAAAATTCTCAACAAAGTACTGGCAAACTAAATCCAGCAGCATATCAAAAAGCTTTTCCATCATGATCAAGTAGGTTTATGCTTAGGGTGCATGGTTGACCCAACATATGCAATGCTCTCTTAAATTGTACCACATGATGTTTTACTAACTAACCAGAAAAAGAATAAAAAATAAATTGAAGATGGGTTAAATTCATATTTTTCTCTTGAATTAGACATATTTCTTTTAATATCATCAATTGACCATCTCAAATTGTGCCACATATATGTATACGTAGTACACTGCATTTTAGTTCTACACATTTTCCTTTCCTAGCACCATATTCATTTTTTCAGATATTACTATCAGTTGCTGCTTACCTATATGAGGCACTATTGTCATTAGAACAAGGCTATGATTATAGTAAAAGTTCATTGAAGGCAAATTATTTTGTTCTTAAATGAGAACTACACTGCCACATTTTTTAAATCATCACATCTTTTTGCTCTGGCTAAATAATGTTTAGCTAATTTCTCTCCAATTTGATATAATAGTTTTATAAATCGTTTTCTACTTAAAGCTTAAACTATGCCAAAAAATTATGAAGGGCCAAGAATAACTGACAACACACAGAGCTAAATACTACTGGTTTCAATAAAACAATATTTGCAAATACATTGTAAACAATTATCAATGTTTAAAATCCCATTCTGTGATCTTGTTCCATCATAATCCTTAAACATTACATGTATGCAATTTGCACAAACCATTTTCTGCAAGATGTCCTTAAGGAAATATGGTCTAATGGTATTTACTCACAGTTTTCAAGAAAGAATCCACATTGGGCTCTATGTGCAGATAGTAAATCATCTGCTAATGAGCTATTACAGTTTTTACTACCTATATAGTTTGAAAAATAGTAATGATTAGAAAAAACATTAAGAATATTTCAATAAAAGTGTATGTCAAAGATTTATATTACAACCCATATTGAAATAATCTCATATTTTCACTTTAGAATCTATTTTATTATATATTTGTGTTGCTCATAGTTGAGGAGAGGTTTTTTTTCACACATGGAGTTTTAAATATATGCCTACAACTAAATGACATAATTTATACAAAGATGTTTGTCTAGTCACTTATACAGTTTTAAATATATGTCTAAAACTAAATTACCTAATTTACACAAAGATGTTTTCTAAGAGACAAGGAACTCTGTAAGATAAAAATGAAATCAAATATATATATTTGATATATATGTGTATGTACACAGACATATGTATATAAAATGTATATCTATATATATTTATATATGATAATATATACATATATAAAACATTTAGTTAAATTTACAGATAGAGAAACATTTACATACATTCGTATTGACAGAGTATGTGTATGTGTACATATTGCCTTAGTATTTGCATGTTTTAAAATTTCAAGCATGTAAACATTAAGTAAATATGTTCTGTAACCATGTTTAGTTAGCAGAATAAAATAAACCCTAACCAATACGCTGTTTTAAATTTTATTTCCAAGGGGTAAAAGAGGTTATGTCTGTTACTCCAAACATAAGACAATGTCTTTTACAGTCTCAGATTGAAAGAATAAAGTAGAAACATTAGGTAGTGTTAGTAATTTAACCAGTACTTGCTGATTTTTCATTATCTATTAATAGTATTATTGAATTAAATGTCAATTACTGAAGATATAAGATTTAGAATCTTATTCTTTGTTTCTACTGATCTTCATCTTTAATTTTTTATATTTTAATTGAAGGATATCTAGTTTTAGAGAGGGTCTGAATTTTTAAAAATGTAACATGTAGATTCAAAAAATTATGAAAAAATATTGAAGAGTTTTATAAGTATTGGTTCATGATTTCAATAATTTTTATGTCTTTAATAAAAGAATAAATTGAAATATAACTTCAAAAGTAAAGCAGTATAAGCAATAATTAAAATTATTTGCAAATGATATGTGAAGTTAAGCAGAACATCAGAATACTGTTGATGGACATTCTCTTTTTCTGAGAAACATAGAAAAATATTAGCCTAAATACTTTGAGTTTAAGAGGAAGTTCAAACACAAAACAAATTTTACTGTATTTTCTGATATAAATTACAGATCTGTGCTTTCTTTAATGAAGAATTGTACATTTTTGGTTCATTTTGAGTTTTGACTTATAAAAAATAAAATTGCAAACAATTTTTTAAATATTTTTTCAACTTACACAAACCTTATGAGGTTATAAAACTTGTTTAACTATTATGGTATTGCTATAGTTTGGGTCGGTGTCCCTGCCCAAATATCATGTCAAATTGTAATCCCCAATGTTGGAGATGGGACCTGGTGGGAGGTGATCGGATCATGGTGGCTGTTGGGAAAAGCAGCAAAGGAGAAAGGACTTACAGAGTGCCTACATAGATTGGTTATGAGTAACACATAAACAAGGAACAACAAACTGCAGAAGGCCACAGGAGGCCTCTGAGGAGGAAGGCCTCTCCATGCCTCATGTTCCAGTGCAGGGTAACCTAAGTTATGTTACCACTAACATTGTGCTCAAGGACGTAAAACCGCTTCATCCCACTGTGACGTAGCCAGACTTGTAGGCTCCTTGTAAGGCCTGAGTTCCACTAGCTATACAAAGATAATAGGTTAAAGATAACCACATGTTCTTGTTCTGTGAAACTGCCAAACCACCACTGTTATCAATCCTTTGGATGACACACCAGTTCTGGCTCACTGATTCATTTCCAGTTCACTGATTCACTCCACCATTACTTCACCCCTATCCTGTAGATCAAAGTGATTGTAATCAATAAATAGTATGGATGATCAGAGTTCGGGGCTTTCACTGCCTCCTCCAGAGTAATAAAGTGATGGTCCCCGGTCCCACTGTCTCTTAATCTGTCGTTTTCTCATTCATTTGTTGCCACCAATCTCAGGGTACCCACGGGTGATATAGGGCTGGCTCCCTACATTCTGGTGCCCAACGTGGGGCTCATGGATTCCCTACATTCTGGCACCCAATGTGTGGGGCTCATGGATTCCCTACAGGTGGTGGGTTTCCCTTTTGGTGCTGTTTTCATGACAATGAGTGAGTTATCATGAGATTTGATTGTTTAAAAGTGTGTAGCACCTCCCCCCACTTCCTTCTGTTCCAGCCATGTAAGGTCTGCCTTCTTCCCAATGGCTTTCCACTATAATTGTACGTTTCCTGAGGCCTCTCCAGCCATGCTTCCTTCCTGTAGAGCCTGCAGAATGGTGAGCCAATTAAATATCCTTTTTAAAAAGAAATTACTCAGTCTCAAGTATACTTTTTATAGCAGTGTGATGACAAACTAATACAGGTATATAACAAAACTTTGTAGGAAGGAAAATAATTATCATTCAATAATTTTTTATTCAGGTACTCAGAAATATAATCCAAGTTGAAATTATTAGCTATTAAAAACTATGGTTCTTTTTTAACCATTCCACATAATTTTTTATCTGTAAATAGCACACTGTAATCTATATAAAATTATTAAGCATTTTATTACTAATATACAACTCAAACTAATAAATATATCTTATTTTTTTGTGTATATATATATATATACATATAAATTTAAAATAAGTGGGAATTTTTTAGTCACAACATCTAGGTGAATGTGTTTTTGGTTGTGTGTGTGTGTGTGTGTGCATGTGTGTTGTTTTGTGTTCATTTTTACTCATTAATTGAGTTCTTGATTAACCAATCGAGTTAATCAAGTTGACTCTAAGATAGTAAGATGCACTATAAATGTGAGCAGCACATTCATTGTTAATGAGATGCTCTCAATTAATTAGAAAGTTTACTGAGTATCACTATATACTTTAGTATTACTAAAGCTTCTAAATATCTATTGTTTCATGAAGAAGAGAAAACTGGCCATGTGTGCTGGCTCATGCCTATAATTCTAGCTCTGTGTTAGGCAAAGGAAGGAGAATTGCTTGAAACCAGGTGTTTTAGACTAGCCTGGGCAACATAGCTAGACCCTGACTCTAAAAAAAAAAAAAATTAAATCCGCTAAGCATGATAGAACACACCTGCAGTCCTTGGTAACTGGGAGGCTGAGACAGTGGCATTACTTATGCCCAGGAGTGTGAGGCTGCGGTGAGACAGGATTATGCCACTGGACTCCATCCTTGGTGACAGAGCAAGACCTTATCTCTAAACAAAAGAAGATAAATCTTTCTCCATGCTAAACCAGGAATAAAATGAAGTTTCATATGTTGAGGTTTTAAAAGTAGTTTAAATATGATTGAAAGATAATCATGAATTTCATAGTAACAAATCTTCTTAGAAAAATGTATTCTTAGAAAAATTATATAAAACTAATTTAGTAACACTGTTAATTTATGTATCATAATGTATTTAAAATATTTACTTGTTGCCACTATAAACATAAAGATTTGTATATAATTCAAATTGAACTTAAATTGCCTTTGGCAATGTAGGTAGACAACTATTTTTCTTAGTTTCTCTAATTTTCTCAAGTGTAGATTTAATTTTACTATCAACCAGTGATATTCTGTGATAAATATTTTCATGAGTCTTTATTGGAAGATTGATGAAAATACTAAACCCTTTAGTAAATATTATACACGTTTAATTATAGAATGACATATTAGCTGATGGCAAATACAAACCAAGGAAGTGAAATTAAATGCAATAGACACTTACGCATTGAAATATTGTAAAATATAGATAAACTAACACAAAACATATGATCATTTGATTATAAATGATTATTTGTTTACATTTTGTACAGATGGTTCCTGAACTTGGATGCATATTATAACTATGTGGGGAGTCTTAAAAACTACTGATGCCTAGTCTGAACCTAGAGCTTCTAATTGACTTGGTCTGGGGTATAATCTGCTTATATGAATTTTTTTAACTTTTGCTGATGTTTTTAATGTGGAGCAAGAGTTAAGAGCTGCTGACTAACATCTCCAGGGACATGAAAAAATTTAACATTTCAGTCTAATGTCAGTTTACAGAAATATTCCTCATGTGTCCAGGCATTATAGTTTCCCTATAAATCTATCTATATTTTCACTAGTATTTTTCAACTAATAAACATTTAATATATTATTTATATATGTATAGTCAGGTAATAAATTGTTTCTTTTTAAAACTCTCATATGTAATAATTCGCAAGTGCCTAAATTCCGATTTAACTTAAAATAACTCTGGTTTTAAATATTCACTTGTATATTAAATCCTAAATTTGTTTTTTCCTCATAGATGCAAAAGATCACTGGAGAATTTGAAAATGATTTCTTCAAATTAATATACACAAGTAGACCTGTATGGAATCTCCTTAATAAGGGCACATTATTCATTTTTTGTATTAAATTTTGAGTATTATGTATTCATCTAGATTTTGGAAAACATCCACACAAAGTCACATGCATTTGCACTCACATACATACATGTAAATGTGTATAAAGGCATTAGCAGAAAATGTACATTCATACTAATTAGGCAGAAACATTTATGGGAGCATTTTATTTATTTATATCAGTAAGATAGTTTTTATTCAATCAATACTTTATACAAACCTGATGCTTTTCTGTGAAGTATTTCTTTTAGCTCTAAAATGAATGATATCATACATGCTGAATAAAAAATGATATTTGACTAAAAACAAATGCTTTCAAATATCAAGTGTTTAACCATGCTAAAAATGGTATCTCAATTATTGCTACCAAATTTTTCTACTTTAGTATTTTCCATCACAGGGAAAAAAATATATTTTTCTATAAATAAAAGCTTGTTTAAGGCCAAAGAATTTTATTATCAGCCTAAAATATATTGCAAGAAGGTCTTAAATATTATAAATAGTATTAATTACCTTTTCCTGTTGTTTGGTGACATATGTTTGGCAAAGAGCAGGAGTAAAAGGCTTTGAAGTGGGAATCTACATTTTCAGAGACGAACTTTCACAGGTGTTGAAGCTGTATGGGCCTCAGATGTTCTTAAATATCTAAGACAACAGAATCTCTCTCCAAACCATTAAAGTTTGAACAGCAACTGAACAGATGTTCATTCTTTCATTTAATATTTCAGACAGCTGCATAATGGCATGGTGTTGTGGGTTTTTTTCACTCTTTAAGAACATTTAAAAACTAAACTTAGTTTAAGGTCACTTCTGATGACAATTTGAACTGGTCTGACAGCTGTTTAAATGTTTTTGACATCTGCCTGGGAAGATGGAATCCCTGTCTTTCTTCTGCCTGAATTGATGCTACATATTTAAAAAAAATAACTTTTGTTCTTTAACAAAGTCAAAAAATATATAAAATAATATTTGAAAAGGTTGTATATTTGAGATGCACATATCTGTGTATATTCCTTGAATCTGTAATTCACCACCTCTATACAAAAGACATATAACTCTTTCTCTCAAAACTATCATAATATAAATGTCTCCCATGTAATTAAAATTAAAAGAGTTTACTTCATTCATACTTTATGAGCAATAAAACATTATTGCTTACAAAAAAAAGAATTCCCAAATGTTTAGTGTCACTTCCCTGAGAGGTACAGCAGATGGCAGGCACAGGTATATTAAATGTAATCTGTGTAATAACCTTAAATATACTTGCAATTATTTGAGATTAGTCTGGATATTTGCATGAAAGCACTGTGGGACACCCAGATTTGGTCCAGCTGAACTTTGCTTTTCCCCATGGCTTATAGCTTTTATTTAAGGAACTTAAAGATTTTTTGGATATGTTTAAGTCCTCTGCATACCTGAGTGGGAAAACTTCCTGTGGTGTATATTTTATACCATATGACAGACAGGAAAGAAAAATCTGAGTGTTTTGAGGTTTTAACCTGATCCAAGTGAACATCAGCACTGTATTTTGCCTCAGAGAAAGCAAAGAGAGTGAAAAAGCTAAATATGGCAAAACGTGATGTAGCTAAGATATGCTTCTATAATATTGCTCTGAAGAAGTTGGAACTATATTCTTTTAAAGCTGTGCATGGTTGTAGCAACAGAGCTCAAAAAAGAACTACCATAAACAGCCTACTATTCATGGTTATGGGGGTAAAAATAAATTATCTGGCTTCTAAAACCCCAAGAACTATATGGATAAATTTTAACAGAAACTGGGCCCCTTTTGAAACTACCACTTGGGGTACATATAACAACATTAAGTTGTACATGATAAATACATACAATTCCATCTGTGAATTAAAATAATAGTAATAAAACTACCACTAGGAAACAAAATAGATGAAAAAGCATGAATTTCTGTCACACTAAAATAGTTCTTGAGATCTACTGTCATTCAAAATATATTACACTAAAAAGCAGACAGACATATAAAACAACAGACATTGCTTTATTATATTAATAGTTATTAATATCACAATTTATGTATGTCCCTATTCTATAGGTTATCTAAACCTTCATTATCTTATTAATCTCATCCTAGAATCTCATGGATAGTAAGTAAAAGGGAATTCAAATTCATGTTTAGCTAATTCCAAAGATTATTTTCTTTCCACTATATTTTCTTACTTTCTTTACTATCAATACCTCCTTGCTTAGCAGTCACTGCACTAATTAAGATTTTGTCATATTTTATTCATTCACTGAAGTTCATTTTCAAAGTAAGAAGCATAAAGTCTTATACAGGTTATAACTGTAAAGAACCATAAGAACAATTTAGTCTAAATCATATATTTTATAAGTGAAAAAATTAAAGTGCAAGCCAAATAGTAGCAGTTAAAGAAGGAAAATGTTAGTTTTTGTGTTTTTTTTTCAATATGATACATTTGTGAAATGTTAGAGAGTATAATGAAACTGGTAAGAAAAGTCACTCAGAATGAGAATTTAACAGATTATATTGAAGTTATTAATGTTTGGGAGTCATTATTATTCTTAACAGTCTCACTTTTACACAATGATGATTCAATTTCTCTAGTTTTTATATTAAGCAAAATTTCTTTTAAATAAAAGGTGTTTTCTTCCTTTGTTTTTCTTCTTTAAAAAAGATACACAATAATAAGATGAATAAAATATTTTAAAGGTTTATTTATATTTAACAGTTATTTATTTAGTATCTAAAATATGCCAAGCCCAATTCTTAAAGTTATGGGTAAAAAAAAAAAGGAAAATAGACAACTTCCCTATTCTTAAAGGACAGTTAAGAATGCTGCATGAGATAACAAATTAAGTAAATCAAATTATTTTAGCTTATCTCTTCTATCAGATCAAATAAAAATTCATCTTCGTAAACAATGTGATAAGTTTGGATTATTTTGTTAGTACATATTATAAATTCTCAATGAAATAATAGGTCATCATGTCAGACATTATATATTGAGTTCAAATAGATTTTATGTTTTTTTTAAATAACCTGTGTTATGCATTGGGTTCAAATACATTTTATACTTTTTCTCTACTGCTATGCGTTTTAAAATTATTTTACTTGTAAATACACACTATGCATCTCCAAAAAAGGAATAGTCCCTATAACAGCTTTATGCAAATCAGAAACATGTGCTCTAGTAGCTTGACAACTTGTTCTTTATTAGGAGGAGCATTTCACCACCCTGAGTGCAGAGATTCTGGCTCGTCACACAAGTGCTGCCATGCTCTAATCTACTGCCACATACATCAGGTATCTGGTTTGTCACTGATGCTTGTGGCAACAGAAACAATCCAAACTTTACCTTTTCTTAAATTAAAGAAAAGGTACCTGGTTTGATATGAAGTCTGATGTGACAGGTGAGCAAAGACAATGACCACAGCAGCACTACATCTGAAACATGGTCAAGATAGATATATATGTCTGCTTCCCTGAATGAATGTTTCCATGGAGCATTACTCTCACAGGGTCTTGTGAGAAGGTGTGGGTTTACGTAGGAAAGGGTTGTCCCTCTGCTGCTCTCAAGAGGTCTGGAATCTCTCACCTGCCCATGCTAGATAATATGCTATTATATAGCTGTGGCATAAATTGGGATTTTTAAGTGAGAACTTTTTGTGTTGAACAATCTGAATAGCTATAATGGTTCATTCTGAATATAATAAAATGCTTCATAAACTCACTTAACTATACAAATTGTTCCTCCTCCAAAAACATTTTTCAGAGACTTCTATAGAAGTCAGCAAAATAGTTCAATATATTAATGTTTGTATTAAACTATCACCATTCACAAATGACATAACTGTATAAGTAGAAAATTCCAAAAACAATTAACAAAATATCTTAGATATAATAAGTGGCTTTAGCAAGTTTAAGGTATAAAAATAAGGTACAAAAATTATATTTCTGATATAATAGGAATAAACAACAACTGAAATTTTAAAGCACAATACCTTTTACAGTAGCTCCTCCCAAAATGAAATGCTTAGGTATAAATCTTATAAAACATGTGCACAATCCATATGTTGAAAACTAAAAAATGCTGGTAAAAGATACCAAGGAAAAAGAAATATATGACGTGATGTGTTGTGTTCATAGCTTGGAAGACTAGATATAGTTAAGAGATTAATATTGTTCAAGTAAATTTATCAATGAAATGCAATCCCAATGAAAACCCCAAGATTATTTTTAGACATTGACAATTTGATTCTAAAATTTATATGGAAAGTTAAAGGAAAAGAAACAGTCAAACAATTTTGAAAAAGAACAAAGTTAAAGAACCTACTCTTTCAGACTTTAAGACATAGTATAAATCTGTAGCAGTCCAGGCAGTGTGGTATTGATGAAAGGTAAAACTCATGGAATAAAAGAGCAGAAGATTCAGAAATAGATCCACACATATACTTTAAGTGATTTTTGATAAATTTTTAGTAGTAATTCAATGGAGAAATGATAGTTTTGTCAACAAATGGGCCTGTAGCAACTGGACACCTATAGTTAAGAGAAAATGAATCTACAACTAATAACTTATTTAATAATCAACTCAAAACATATCATTGATCTTAACATAAAGCATACAATTTAAAAACTCTTAGAAGAAAGTACAGGAATAAACACCTTTGTGACCATGGATAAAGGAAATAATTCATAGAATATAACAACAAAAGAACAATATACAACAGACAAGCCTGTAAATTGAGCTTCATCAAAGTTAAAATGTTATTCATTTATATAAACTTATGTTTAAACTGGTAAAAGGGTAAAAAGGCAAGCTACAAGCTGGAAGAAAATATTGCAGATTAAGTTTCAGAGAAAGGACTTACATCTAAAATATATAAAGAATTATAGAAATACAAAAGTAGGAAAACTAGTAACCCCAATTTTAAGACAGGCAAAAGCTGTGAATGGACACTTTACCTAAGACAATAAATGGAAAGAAAATCAAAAAATGAAAGAATGCTCATCAACATTAGTCAGTAGAGAAATAAATACACATTATAATCTATTAGAATAACTAAACAAAACAAGACAAAATTAAAAAAAAAACGAGGAAAAGATAGAACAAGAAAAACACTCCTACGTTGTAGAGGAGAATGTAGGATTATGGAGTTTCTCTAAAATATAGTATGAAAGTTTCTTATAAACTTAAAAATACTTATTGAAGCACCTGGGAATTGCATTTCTCACGGGTATTTTCCCTAGAAATTTATGTTCATAAGCTTATGTTTGAACTGATGTTTCACATCTTAAATTATATTATCCATAAATTTAAAAATTCTATACATAAATGTTTATAGTGGTTATTCATAATTGCCAGAATTTAGAACTGATCTACCTGCTTTCTAATGAGTAAATGGATATACAAACTGTGTTAGAGCACTCATTGCAATATTACCTAGCCACAACATGAAAAATTCTCAAATTCACTATCCCAAGTGAAGGCAGCAGACTCAGCCTATGGCATACTGCATGGTTCTTTATAGAGTATTCCACTCTATGGCTGACATACTAAAACAGGCAAAAATATAGGAACACCAGGAGAACTTATTTAGGGTACTTGAATTGTTTGTATACTGCCTGTGGTTGTGATTATAGGAATGTATTCACTTACAAAACATAAATAACAGTACATCAGAAAAGTGAATATTGCAGTGAATATAAATTTAAATAATAATAGTAAAAATTATTATTTTAGAGTACACTGAGACAACATTAGAATAATATCAATGGACATTATTTTTTCAGAATTAAATATATTTCTCCTTGTTAAAAATATTTTGTAAAAAAACATTTTTTCAGTATAGTTAATACATTAATTATTGCTCTATAGGAGAATGTTAACCTAGGTAAATGTTTCGTCCTTATTTAATGCAGTTAAAAACTAAGAATTCATTACTTGCCTTATTGTGTTCTAAAATATTTTCTGTCAAGTTAAATGATTCTTAAGAGAATGGAATTATTTGTCACAGGTATTTCAGAAAAATATTCTGAAAACTCATAGTAATAGATGAGACAGCAGATAAAAAAAGTTTTCTTCCTCTAGTGGTGGCCAAATCAATACAAACTTGAGGTCACTACAGTCAGTATTAAATGCTGATTCAGAAAGACAGCTACTTACCACCATAAGTAGAATTCAGACAGCTGTGTCATGATTCTACAGATGTTCAAGCCAATTATAGTAGTTATATTCACACCTATAAATGAGAAAAGTGAACTCTACAACCTGAGATTTGGCACATTACATGGGGAGAACCTGCTGTGCAACAACTTCTAATTTATAAAAGGAGATTTGGGGATAAAACTACAGTATATATATTTTAAATAAATATTTCTAATTTACCTAAAACTTCTCTAAAAATAACTAAATTATGTTCACATTTGTATGTCTATTCAATACTTATTCATAGAAAGCTTCTTTAAATTAATTTACTAATTTATTGAAACTATCAAGAAATAATTCAAAAATTGTTTCTTTTATATTGTATATATTCAATCTCAATAAAGTTCAATGATTTAAACATTTTAATTATGAAAATTTTTTAATGAAAAATAGCAAAACTTACTATTTTTTCCCTCAGCTTGACAATCTTGGAGGCTTGATTAATTTTTAGGGTGCTAGTATTATTTCATTACTTCTTTGCTGAATGATATCTTTAACCAAATTGTGAAAGAATACTTAAGAAAATTATTTATCACCCACTTCTATCGAATTTACATTAGAAATATAGTAACCAGATTGATATTCTTCATCTTGTCAAATCCAAAACACACAGAAAGTCGATTTAGTGTTTTTAATGTATGTAAATAATTGCATTTTATAGTTATAAGAACCAAAGGGTGGCAGCTGGAGATGTCAAACATCTATAAACATTTTTCAGTTACAGGGCATGTCCTATGGTTCATAAATTTTAATATTTAATCTATACAACAAACTTGTAAGCTACATGGTATTGTCTGTATTTTATAATTAAAGAAACTTCAAATTTGGAGAAAAAAGATTCTAAAGAAAGCTATCAGGAATGGATATTAGTTACCAATAATGTCCTTTCACAAATGAATGGGAATTCATTTGTAAAACTAGTAAATAAATCACCTATTACATCTAATATTAAATAACTCTCCAAAAGTTACTTCTCCAAAAATATAGATAGCTCATTTGGAAATTAATCAAAATAGCATTCAAACCAATGTTTCTTACAAAATGCTAATGATTTCTACTATATGTAATAAACACACACACACACACACACACACACACACACACTCTGACTGTACCTGCAAGCCTATGCTGTAATACCCTAAAGAGGGGGGGGAAATTCATCTTGCAGAGATTATGAAGGAGCTAGACTAGAGGAGATAAATTTGTTATTCTTTGCTTTTGTTTGAAAGAGGGAAAGCACCAGCAACAGCACAGTATATTGTGAAAATAAAAATGTTGATTTATGAGATATTGAAGAGGTAAAATAAATAGAGCTTTTGATTTATTACTTGTTTGGCTTAATAGGGGTTAGTTAGGATGACCACCAGGCTTCAAGCATGAAACCTGAATGATAGGCCATATTCTGTATTTAACAATCAGTGAAATACAGTAGGAGACAGTCTAGATAAAAAGAAGAGTTCAGGTCAGCATCAGAAGTAAGATTTACTCTGAGTGGAATATTCATTATTTCATTTGTTATATTATTTCCAGAGAAATATCATCCATATGCATTCTGTATCATTTTGTTTCTGTGAATCTAAATTGATTCTTTAATTAAAATTGAAAGAGTTGAAAAATAATAGTTCTTAAACTTTACCTTTCTAAATCAAGATTTTTGAATTTCCTGCCAGTCAGCTAGGAAGAGAGCAGCTGATTCTGACAAGGGGGGATTCTCCCAGAATAGCATACCAGCTCCATAAAGGAACAGACTGCCTCTTCAATTAAGTCCGTGACCCCTGGGCCTCCTAACAGGGAGAGACCTCCCAACAGGGATTGACAGGCATCTCATTCAGGAGAGCTCCAGCTGGTATTAGGCTGGTGTCCCTATAGGACAAAGCTTCTAGAGGAAGCAACAGGCAGCGATATTTGCTATTCTGTAGCCACTACTGTTGATACTCAGGCAAAGAGTGTCTGGAGTGGACATCCAGCAAACTGCAGCAGACCTGCAGAAAAGGGTCTGATTGTTAAGGAAAAAAAACCAAAAACAACAACAACAAAAACGAACAAACAAAGCAACAAAAACAGCATCACTAAAAAAGACCCCCAAGCAAAACCTCATCCAAAGGTCATCAAAGATTAAAGGTAGATAAATACACGATGGTGAGCGTAAAAACACTGAAAATTCTAAAGTCAGAATGCCTCTTGTCCAAATGATCACAACATCTCTCCAGAAAGGGTGAAAAACTGGAGGGAGAATGAGATTGAGGAATTGACAGAAGTAGGCTTCAGAATGTGAGTAATAACAAACTCATCTGAGCTAAAGGTGCATGTTCTAACCCAATGCAAGGAAGGTAAGAACACTGATAAAAGGTTACAGGAAGTGCTAACTAGAATAACCAAAGAATAACATAAGTGACCTGATGGAGCTGTAAAACACAGCACAAGAACTTTGTGAAGCATACGTAAGTATCAATAGCTGAATTGATCAAGAAGAAGAAAGGATATCAGAGATTGAAGACCTCTGATGAAATAAGGTATGAAGACAAGATTAGAGGAAAAGAAGGAAAAGGAAAGACCTAATTATTCCTTATACTTAATTCTTCACACATTTAGAAATCATCTTGTTATAATATCAGGGAACAATTTTTCCAAGACTTTAAGCTTCTAAATAAACTTTTTCTTCCTTTCTCTCCTTTCTCCCTTCCTCCCTTCCTTTCTCTCTCCCTCCCTTCCTTTCTCCATCCCTTCCTTCCTTCCTTTTTCTTTCTTCTTTCTCTTTCTCCTTCTTTCTCACTCTCTCCTTTCCTTACTCCTGTCTTCCTTCCCCTCCTTTCCTTCCTCCCTCCCTCTCTCTCTTCCTTCCTTCCTTTCTCTTTCTTTCTGTCTTTTTCTATTTAATGTGAACAACATGATATTTTGATATATATACACAGAGCGAAATGATTGTTACAGCCACAAAAATTAATGTATTCATCATCTCACACCATTATTAGCTTTTTTTGTGTGCATGTGGTAAGAGCAACTAAAATCTACTCTGTTAGTAAATTTCCATTATATATTAAAATATTGCTAATTATAGTCTTCATGCCTTACAGTAGGTCTCTAGATTTATTCATACTAAATATCTGCAATATTGTATCCTTTGATCTACATCTCTCCATTTCTCACTGCCCTCTCAACCTCTATTCTATTCTCTTTTTCTTCCTAGTTTCCCTGCTTACATTGTTTTCTTCCCAGATAGTCAATACTCAAAGGCTGCAAGAGTGGTTTTTGCAAATTACAAATCAAACCATGTCTAAAACCTATTCAAAAATTTTAGTAGCTTCCTATTGCATTGAAAATAAAATCCAAGCTTTATACCATGGCCCTATATAATTTGACTTTTGTCTGAATTTCCTACTTCATTAAGTTATTTGTGAACAAATAATTCATCAATTCATTATTGGATATCCAATATTTCTTCATCTGGGTTCTTTTTAACTACCTGGATTGAATCCAGAGAGATTTTATTTAAGGCTTCTATCTTGTCATTTTAAAACTGTATATTTATTTCAAATTCCAGATCTAACTGACGTACAATACTTTTAACATCTCTAGATATAATTTTTTCTTTCTTGGCTCTGGTTACTGTAGGTATTTTAAATAATTTACTACTACTTTTAGTTGTATTCCCCTAGGTTAAGTGTGCTACTTTCAACACTTTCTCCAGTTTATAATTCCCTTTCTTGACATATTTTTAATCAGTCCCTAATGAATTTGTACTATTTACTTAATTGTGAGTTCCCTATTACTGACTTTTTATACATCTTATTTGTTATAATACATTAAAGAAGAGCTTCCAGAAGATCCTCCCCAATTGAAATCCATCACATATCCATTATGCTTTTTGATAGACCCTTGTAAATATCCTGTGGGTCAGATAATAAAAAACTCCTAACAAGTGAAACTTAATTGTTAACAAGAGTAACATAAAATTATGTTAATGTGTCACCAGTTGCAAAAAAATATAGCTTCAATTTTTTCTTTGAATCTTAAAAAGTATCCTTAATTAGTGAAGCAAAATCTGAATTCATAATTCTTTAAGGCTTGTACAAATGGTGAAATTCATGAATGGAAATGATAATTAACACTTTGTGTGGAAATGGTTATTTTTATTGTTCTAATCTGTAAAATCAGATACTTCTACAGGATAGTGGCTGTTTCAATATTCATAATCATTTCATTTTTTGCACAGGCAAAATATTACCAAAATGTTAAGAAAGTAAAGCTTTTTTTTTCCCTCATGGTTCATGAATATTAAAATAGATGAAGACTTAGGAAATTCAAGTTTTCAAACTTTTAGAACTGAATTAAAGATTCCAATAAAACACATTCTACTTAAGAGGGATTTTTTTTATTGTAATCAAATAATCTGTTCTCTTTACTGGCATCTTATTTTATTTTTAATAATAATTGTTCATTTTCAAAATAAATAAAAATGTAATGGAGAATATTAATATGACCCATATTCCCAATACAATAATCAATTTGAAATTAAAAATACATAGCCATAAACATAATGTCTGTACAAGATGAGAGTAGTCAGTCAATTCATTAAACTACAGAACAAAATTGAATGTTAGCCCACAGCTTTTTAAACTCATTTATACTTCTCTTTTTGCATTCTGAAAACATTTTGTTGCTTATCTTTATTAAAAATTATCTTATTTACTTCATTATTTTCATAATGTAGTTTCCATGTCTGCCTTAGATTTATTCTACTTCATTAATTTTAATATTTCCAGAGTAATTAGCTGTAGGAATGTAACAAAACTTAGAAATTTGTTTTCTATTAATTAATACTTTGTTGATCTTAGTCCCTGATATAGTTTGGATGTTTCGTCCTCTCCAAATCTCATGTTGAAATGTGATCCCCTGTGTTGGAGCTGGGGTTTGGTGGGAGGTGTTTGGGTCACGAAGGCAGATCCCTCATAAATGACTTGGTTCTCTCCCCATAGTAATGAGTTCTTGCTCTCTTAGTTCAAGTAAGATTTGATTTTTCAAATAGTCTGGCACCTCCTCCTCTCTCTCTTGCTCCTTCTCACCATGTGACACACCAGCTCTCCCTTTGCCTTCCACTCTCATGATAAGCTTTTGACACCTCACCAGAAGCAGATACTGATGCCATGCTTGCACAGTCTGCAGAATCACAAGCAGAAATAGACCTCTTTTATTATAGATTACCTGCGCTCAGGTATTCTTTAATAGCAACACAGAATGGATTAATATAATTTCCACCCCCCTTGCAATATAAACTATACTGTAATGAATATCTTCTTACATATATAGGTGTACTGTTATTTTACTTTTTATTTATTTATTCTTTTTTGAGACAAAGTCTTGCCCTGTCACCCAGGCTGGAGTGCAGTGGCGCAATCTCGGCTTGCTACAACTTCCACCTCCCAGGTTCAAGTGATTCTCCTGCCTCAGCCTCCTGAGTAGCTGGAATTACAAGTGCCCACCACCACGGCTGGTTAATTATTGCATTTTAGTAGAGGCAGGGTTTCATTATGTTGGCCAGGCTGGTCTGGAACTCCTGACCTCAGGTGATCTGCCTGCCTCAGACTTCTAATATGCTGAGATTACAGGTGCGAACCAACACTTCTGGTCTAGGTGTACTTTTAAGAATACACTAATGACTTGATTTCTGGAAGTGATATTATTGGGTAGAGACTTTGTTTTTAGTTTCCTAAAAATGTGAACAATATATATTTTTATTTGCATGAGAATTTCTTAGTAGAAAGAATGAAAAATTCATATTAACAAATTTATGTACATATTTGGTTTTTATACTATTAAAGCATATTGAGCCTATTGATTATTCTATTAATATGATGAGATGACTAACAAATGTAAAGGATTTTTAAAATATATAAGATTAGCTGGTTTAGGAAAGTTAAAGCAACCAGAATTCTTTGTAAAATCTATGTAATTTACTTTTCAGTAGCTAGTGTATTTCATAAAAATATAAAAGGCAATCTTTGTTTTGGTGTGATCTAGTATCCTAAGAATGAAGACATCGTTGATGACATTATATTAGAATATATGTGAAATAAACCTAAAATATGTTAAATTCACGAACATGAACATTATTATAGATATTATTTTGAAATATAGCATTCTGAAATTGCTAATTCAGGTTTCACTTTTATTTCTACTGATAGCTATTTATTCTACGTATCTTTGCCCAAATAACTTGGACACTCACAGACAGTCATGTTATACCACTGAAATGTGAAATCTTATAAAAATATTTACTTTTATTTCAAAATTTTATATGTATGCATACCACTGTTAGAAAGCTATTTATACCTTATATTTTGTCTCTTTTAATTTACTACATCTTCATTTTTATATGGTTAATACTTTGAGTAGAAATAATGTTCTCTTCTGTTAAATCTATATGAATATATCAATATCATATCTTAAAATAAAACAACTGGCCTAAGTTAATGCATATTACATTCCTATAACCAACACCAAAAGTTTTACAATTATTTTATTCCTTCAAGAGATAAAACAGTACTTGTTTTTAGAATACTGTTCCTATTGCTAGAAAACCTAAGTGCCTGAAATATAATAACAGGAATTTTAGTAGCAAAATAGCATCTTAAATATTTAAATATGCATATGGACATTATTTGATATTCTCTGTAGAGTAACAGAAGGGCTGCTGGAACAGAGAGTTAGACACAGAGACTGCCGTTGAATATCAGACTGTGCCAGTACTGTGTAAGACTGTGCCTGCTGAATGAATAGTTCTGGCTTTCACACACTCCATAACTGAACTTCTAAAATGATCATATTACTGTGCATGTTGTGAGCTCTGTGGATACTTACAGATATCTGAAAACTGTCTCTCCATGACTGAAGAAGAAAATAGATCTTTTTTATTAAAATTTCCATCCCATGAAACATATACTTCTCTTTTTTGCATTCTGAAAACATTTTTTGTTTTAAGATTTGAATCAGGCTGCACCTACTTCAAATGTATGTATAATAAAATATTTAAATCTGCTTTAAATTTCCAAATGACAAGAGTGTGAAAATTATAAAGATGTTCAGATGAATAACATGCTTATATGAAATGGGATTGTTAAAATTATGTAGGACAGAAATGAACACCTTTGAAATGCTGCTGGCTGTGTATCGGTGTGTGTGCACTGTATATGAATATTTGCTTAGAGACATATTTAAAGCAGTTTAAAAAATTAATTTATAATTTATACATTGTAATCCCTGTCTTTAGCTAAGCTTGTCCTAGTTATCGATAGTTTTCTGCTGTTGCCCATATCAACAGGCAAAGAGACTCAAAGAATTATAAACAATAAGCAGTGTTTTCATACATATAAATTCCCATAATGGAAAATTCAATCTGAAAATAAAATATAAACAATAATTGTCTTTAGAAATTCAATTTAGGCAGCTCCTAGTTTTGTTTTCACAGAAGATATATACTTAAAACATTTTAGAAAACAAGGACACCAAAGCTATCCAGTATGAATTACAATGTTTCAGTGCTCCGATCTGTTCAAAGGCTTGAAAGCACACACTTGGTTCATCACACAAAGTAATATGATCACGTTAAAAGTTCAGTTTTTTGGTGTGGTAAGCATAAACTTGAACAACTTTCTAAAATGATAAAAAAAAAATAACCATTTTAAAAAGTAAGTCCTTCCTATATTGTAGGCACGTACCTCCCTGGTTTTTGTTTCAGAAAGGTTAAACATTTTTAGAATACCATTCTAAGGGCAGTGAAAAGGTAGATGTTTGAGGATTGTAGGGGGTGTTTGTGGGGTTTGTGGGATATGCATGTATGCTAGAAAGAGAAATGCAGAAAAGTTAATGCAGGAATGTTAGAAAGTTTGACTTACATTTTTGCCCTTTCCAACCTCTTGGAGAAAACTATCATTCAACTAAAAAGGTATTCCCTATATCATCTTCCTTTACTTCATATTTCATCATGTAAAGGTGCTCAATAAGTACCCATTGTGTGAAGATACACCGGTACATAAAAGATTTGTTTTTATAAGTTTTCCAATGGCATAGAGGTCATTACTAAAGAAAAAGAATACAATCAAAAATAAAGAAAAAAAATTCTCTCATTCCTCTCTTTTCCTTTCAGTACTTAGGATCAATGAGATTCTGATGCTTTTTCATACCGTGAAATCACAGAACAGTGTAGGATCACCACTTCTTATTTCTGTAACTAAGTAAGTTTATAAATAGATGATTGAAAGACATATCCTCCCTGCCTCAAAAGATACTGATTTTTGTGATATTGAAAGAGAAAGTTTCTCTCCATAAAGGAGGGAGACAACCGGTTCTATGTGGGGTTCACATCTGTGCTTGTTCTCCTTGAATTATGGAGGCAAGAAATAATTCTGTGGTATAGCTTGGGAGTTTAGACCCTATAAATTAGACTACTGTTTTCAAAAGAATGCCTGGAATTCCCATGATTATTATTAGCATGAAAACAACAGAACTTCAGTAAACATTATGAGTGGAGGAACAAAGAGGATTTCTCCAATTGTTCTCCCTTAGACTAAGCAGTGGGGTGAGAAAATACAAGAGGCCTTCAAAATAACAGTTTTAATATTTTACTGTTTAAGCTTTATGAAACAAAAACCAGGGAGGTAAGGGCCTCAAATACAGAAATGACTTGAAAATTAAAGCTTTTAAATTCATTGTTATTACTTTTGTCATTTTACCAAATCCAAAAATTATTTTAGATCTAGCATTTAGACGTAATATGATCATGTTTAAAGTTCAGTTTTTTGGTATGGTAGGCATAAATTTGAACAACTTTCTAAAAAGCAAAAAGATACATACATACATACATTAAATCATCTTTTACATTTTACAAGAGCATAAAAGTATTTTCTTCTTGGATTTTTTTTCAATAATTACATTAAGTAGTAAGTATTTAAGAATATGGAAATTAAAACCAAGCAGAGGGAATTAAATTTTAGTTACAACATTCTAAGTTGTTTTGCTTACACTTAAATAAGGTAAGCTAATTCTACTTCTTTCCATCTCTTTTGAGTTGTTTAAGTGGTTTGCTTGTAATCTCAAAGTTAAGAAGAAAATACCTCATAAAATCAAAAGACTCTCTTCACTGAAAATATAAAGTATGGGAAAACTGAAACCACAACATTAATACTAGCAAGCAATTAATTGCCTTACATATTTTAAATGCTAGAACTAAAATAATATTTGATTTTGATAAGTCAATTATATATAAAAGTGTATTAAAGGAAAATGAAGAAAAAAATAAACATATTTATAATATTATTTTGTTTTTGTATTTGAGGGAAAGTATTATGATAGCCTGTTCAAAATTAGGAGGAATCACAACATCTTATCAGGGCATTCAACAGAAAAAGAGGAACAGAGATGAACGAAAAAAATATATATATACATTTTTGCACTCCATTTTTTTAAATGCGAATGTAGACAACAAGATTATGTTTCTCATGGAGGCCTGTTGTTGAATTTGTATTTCCAAACATTCAATACTAACTTTATCAAACCTGTATGTGAGATTCTAATTATATGAAAGTTGATCGCATATATATGCTAATTTTGCTGACTCATTCCTTGTTCTTAGTCTGATTCTAGTTTAAACCAGGCTCATTATTCAAACATATATACCAAGACTTCTTTATATGATTAAAATTATTTGCTGGTATACAGACTGCACAACTTTTAAAAACTTTAATCTTTTTCTTCTCTTACCAACTATCACCTTTGTTCTAACTTAATTTTCTAGGTATGTTAACAGTCTTAGCTGTATAAGACCATCATTAGCAACCCTGACTTTACTTGAGCATCAAGCACAGACAGAGCTCTTTAAATCAAGATTCTGATCCAGTGGCCCTGTCGGGGGATCTCTTGGCATCTGAATTTCTTTTCAAGTCTTTATTGTGATTCACTGCACAGTTAGATTAGAGAAACACTAGTGGGTGGTTATTAATATTCCACAAGCAGTAATTTACCTGGAAGCAGGCAAGTTCATTTACAATTCTTTAGAATGTAAAGGTTGATTACTTTGTTACTTTCATAAGTGACAACAATGGTACACAATAGCAGCAAAAAATTAACTCTTAAGAGGTTATAAAATGCTGTTCTGGGTTTAATCATTGTCAACCTAGTCAAGGTATCTGACAGTAAGACAAGAACAGTACCAATTATCACTGAGGTATTTTTTCTTTATGTGAAGTAATTAATGATTCCTTCCTAGTTTTCTGTAATCATGTAGAGTAGTTTAGGCTTTCCCACAAAGTTTGTGAGAAAAAAAAGAGAAACCTGCAGGGGTCTGTGATTATTTGCATATTCTTTCTGGGTTTTAATGGGTGAGTCAGCCCCAGTTCTGCAATAGGTAACCAGTTTTTGCTTCAGATGAGGACAAACCTCTTCATAAACCTCCCCCAATAGAAATATTGAGTAAAACAGAATGCTCATCAATGTACTACTATATTCTTTGGATCTAAGTTAGCAAAGCAATTGAGTCATCATACTAAAATCTGATGGTTACATCTGAAATGAATAATAATTCAGAGTAAGAGGAGTTACCTACATAATTAACAATATAAATATAACTGTTCCAAAGTAAGAGTTCATAATTTTATTGATTCCGATATACTCCCCACTGTATGCATTTATTCAACAAATGTTTAACATTTACTGTAATATGTGATAGAGATATAATGGTAAGCACAATTGTTATGCTTTAGCCATTAAGAGTCTAGAGGGGGAAATAAGCAATTAGATTGTTAGTAAGTCGATCAGATATTCCAATGTGTACAATTTAGATTTCTGTGAGATCACAGTGTAGAGACATCCACCTAGATATGTGGAGCTGAGAGGAAATGCAGTGTCCGGGAGTGCTTTCCACAGAGAAAGAAGGAAAAAAAGAAATTAAAACAAAAGGATCTGACTTCAGTGTATCCATGAGATGTGTAAAAAGCACATGCCTAAGATCAATGACTATGTTATCACAGAAGAGCTGAAAGAGGTCCAATATGGCTGGAGCAAAGAATTGGGGAAGGAGTGTGGTTGGGAGAGTTATTAGGTTGATGCAAAAGTGATTGTGGTTTTGCCACTGAAAGCAATTACATTGGCACCAACCTAGTATCAAGTGAGTAGCTGGGCAGAAGAAAGCAGAGAAGACCTTGAATGATTTTAAAACTTTGAACATATTCTTAAAAGTAACATTCTGATGCTGGCCGTTGTGGCTTATACCTGTAATCCGAGCACTTTGGGATGCTGGGGTGGGAGGATACTTTGAACCCAGAAATTCAAGGCTGCAGTGAGTCATGCCTGTACCATTACACTCCAGCCTGAGTAACATGGTGAGACCTTGTTAACAAACAAACAAAAACCAGTGAACAAACAAAAAGTAATATTCTGCCTGGAAAATTTCTAAGAGGTGTCATTGCCTGCTAAGATTCCATCTTCTTGTCTAGCTCCTTATTTATCTTTTGAGTTCAATATAGTCATTGTTTGCTCATGATAACAGAAAATTGTTTTATTTTTTGACGTTGTTGTTTGTTTTTGTCCTTTTTTTCCCTTGAAATAAAGAATCCTGGCTAACAAAGTTGCCCAGGAGAAGCGTATCAAGTGAGAAGAAAAAGTCCCCAGTTACATCTCTGGAAGGAGCAATAGTTAGGTAATAGTAAAGCACAAAGATACTGCACAAGAGATGAAAGTGAAGAGTCCAGAATGATGGTGATATTTTGATGGAAATTGCATTAAGTTTGTAGATTGCTTTTGGCAATATGGCCATTTTCACAATATTGATTCTACCTATCCATGACCAGAGGATGGGTTTCCATTTGTTTTGTCATCTACGATTTCTTTTGGCAGCATTTTGTAGTTTTCCTTGCAGAGGTCTTTCACCTTCTTGCTTAGGTATATATCTAAGTATTTTATTTCTGCAGCTATTGTAAAAGGGGTTGAGTTCTTGATTTGATTCTCAGCTTGGTCACTGTTAGTATATGGCAGAGCTACTGATTTGTGTACATTAATTGTGTGTCTTTAAACTTTGCTGAATTTACGTATCAGGTCTGGGAGCTTTTTGGAGGAGTCTTTAGGGTTTTCTAGGTATATGATTATATCATTAGCAAACCACAACAGTGTGGCTTCCTCTTTATCAGTTTGGATGCTCTTGATCTCTTTCTTTTGTCTGGTTGCTTTGGCTAGGACTTCCAGTACTATGTTGAATAGAAGTAGTGAGAGTGGTCATCTTTGTCTTGTTCTCGTTCTCAGGGGGAATGCTTTCAATCTTCACTGTTCAGTATTATGTTGGTTGTGGTTTTGTCATATATCACTGTTAATTACATTAAGGTCTGCCCCTGCTATGCTGATTTTGCTGAGGGTTTTAATCATAAAGGAATGCTGGATTTTATCAAATAATTTTTCAATTGAGATGATCATATAAATTTTTATTTTAATTATGTTTATGTGGTGTATCACATTTATTGATTTGCATTTGTTGAATCATTCCTGCATCCCTGGCATGAAACCATACTGATCATGGTGGATTATTTTTTTTATATGCTATTGGATTCGGTTAACTAGTATTTTGTTAAAAAATTTTGTGTCTATATTAATCAGAGATATTGGTCTGTAGTTTTCTTTTGCTGTTATGGCCTTCCCTGGTTTTGGTATTAGGGTAATACTGGCTTCATAAGAAGGATTCCCTCTTTCTCTATCTTAGGAAATAGTGTCAACAAGATTTGTACCAATTCATCTTTGATAGAATTCAGCTGTGAATACGTCTGGTCCTGGACTATTTTTGTTGGCAAATATTTATTACCATTGCAACCTCACTGCCTGTTATTGGTCTGTTCAGAGTTTCTTGTTTTTTGTGGTTTAATCTAGGAAAGTTGCATATTTCCAGGAGTTTATCCTAATCCTCTAGGTTTTCTAGTTTATGTGCATAAAGAAAAAAATATGAAGAGTCAATTCTTAAAAGAAGATATACAAATGGCCAACAAACATGAAAAATGCTGAATATGACTAATGATAAGGGATATGCAAATCACAACCACAGTGTGATCCCACCTCACTCCTAGAATGGCCATGATCAAAAAATCAGAAAATAATAGATGTTGGTGTGGATGTGATGAAAAGAAACCACTCTTACACTGCTGGTAGAAATGTAAGCTAGAACAACCACTATGGAAAAAAGTGTGGAGATTCCTTAAAAACTAAAAGTAGAACTACCATTTGATCCAGCAATCCTACTACGTGGTATCTACCCAGTGGAAAAGAAGTTATTATACAAAAAAGATACTTGCACATACATGTTTATAGAAGCACAAGTCACAATTGCAAATACATGGAAACTGCCCAAATGCCTATCAATCAATGATTGGAAAATAAATGTTATATATAAATATATAAATTAGAATACTATCCAGCCATAAAAAGGAATAAAATACTGGCTTTCACTGCAACTTGGATGGAATTGGAGACCATTATTCTAAGTGAAGTAATTCAGGAATGAAAAAGTAAACAACATATGTTCTCACTCATAAGTGGGAGTTAAGCTATATGGATCCAAAGGCATGATAATGACACAATAAAATTTAGGGACTCCAGGGAAAGGATGGGAGGGAGATGAGGAATATAAGATGACATATTAGGTACAGTGTGCACTGCTGGAGTGATGGGTACACCAAATTTTCAGAACTCACCACTCAAGAACTTATTTATGTAACCACCTAATAAGTAAACAATTGTCTCAAAATAATTCTCAAAAGAAGACATACAAGTGTTGTATAACTTCAAAAAATATTGAGCATTTTTTGTATGTTTGTTGGCCATCTGCATATCTTCTTTTGAGAATAGAAACTTAACATCTTCCATGCCAAATTATTACAAGCTGAAAAAGTATGTTGCACACCTTAAATATATATAATAATAAAACTCCACCACAAATTAAAAAATAAATAAAGTGAACAGTCAAGAGAATGGAAGAGAACACTGGAGAGCTACTAACTCTCTGGAGAGCTACTAAAAAGGAGAAGGTTTTTTAAAGACCAGTGTGTTCAGCTGAGGGAATGCATTCCAGAAAATAAATAAGAAATAGATATATAGAGGCCAGGAGAGTATGAATGATTTGCAAAGTATTTAAGGACAGTGAGTACAAAAGTAATCCGAGTAGGCTGAGAAGTAGCTGGAGGAAAAGAATTAGAAATAATGTCACGAAAACCTCATCTTATTGTTAAAAGACATTTATATGTCATATTCTCGTTTTTCTAACAATTTCCAATACCACTCCAAAATTTTACACATCTAATTTCAAATTCCTGTTTTATTTATTTATAGCATTAACATATTCTATAATGAACTCAACACCTTCCACGAAAAATCTTTGTTACACTAATGTTTTTCCCATTTTGGTTGATTAAAACTCTAACTTCCTGGTCAAAGGAAAGCCTTAGCAGCATTACTGATTCTTCTCTATCTTTTATAATATCCAATCAATGTACAAATACTGTTTGTTCTATCTTCAAAATAATTCCCGAATCTGACCAGTTCTCATCACCTAATTGTTTCATCCATTAGCTCTGACAACTATATCTCTGGACATGATTGCCCAAAGTTTTCCTTTTTTGGCTCTCTTATTCTACCATTGCTTCAAAATAACATTGAACCTCCTCATCATAAAAGGTGATCAATCATGTAACTTCTCTACTCAAAACATCACAAGAACTCCTACTTTATTCAAAGTGAAGCCAAATACCCTGCAGGTATTCAAAGTAAAAGCCAAAATACTCATCAGGTAATGCAGGTTCACATGGCCCTACATTACCTAATTCAGATTTTCCCCTGCTTATCTTTTCCTAGTCTCATTATTCATTCCAGTCTATGCACTCTGCTTACCTTGTTGTGTTCCAAGTCTCTAACCGTATTCTTGCTTTCCACACTTGTCCAGGTGGTTCTCTATCCCTAGAATATTCTTCCTAAAGATAATAACACAACTAACTTCCTCATTTCTTTGAAATCCTTACGCAAATATGGTATATTTATAAGCCTATTGTGATTCTTTATTGCAAATTACAACCTGCCTTCACCAAACACCCAATTTCTTGCCTTTTGTTGTATTTTGAAGCATCTAATATAATGTATAATTGTTCATAATGTTTATTATTAATGTTTAGTTTTATCCACAGAATATATTTATGTGTTTTTATCTATGCTATTAAGTGATAAATGTCAAGGACTTACAACAGTTATAGAAGCAATTAAGAGCTCAGTATCTATTGATTTTAATGTAATTTAATTTTTCCTAAGAAGGATCCATAAAGAAAAGAGAAAGTATAGTAGTATATGAAGAGAACATAGGTTTGACAGTTTGAAATTTTGTTTTGTTTTAATTGGGGCATAAATATGTATAATTGCTGAGAAGGAGTCCATAAAAATGAATATATTCAAGTAATAGAAGATAGAAAAGATAGGCAATATATTTTTCTGTTTGTTTCATTACCTATACTCTAATCTTATCATATTTATGTTCCATGTGAATTTACAGAAATACAGTAAAACTAATAATTGATTTTCTACTTAATGCATGATAATTTATTGAGATTAATTTCAGAATGTTACTTCAAGTTTTAGATATTTTCTAATTTTTAAATTATACCGCTATGATATATAAATTTACTCATATAACTATAAAATCATATCTGTCTTTTTATAGATTTCAATATTTAATCCTCACAAAGTAACTTCATTTCTCTTACTTTCAATTTGTTAGAAAGAAATTGCAGTCATGTTCATGTATCAGACCATTCAAAATAAATGATAATTACATTGCCACATTCTACATTTAAAAATAAAATTCTATGGTTTATAAACATCAAAAGAGATGTCAGCATTGGTAGTAACTATTTTTGTTAAAAATATACCTAATCTATTTATATGAATTAGATAAACAGAAAGTATTTACTAGCAACCATCAGAATAAAATACTAAAATAAGTTTTTGTTTATAATATGAGAGGAGATGGTATACAATATATACTTATATCGTATTAAAGACACAGATTATGTTCTAAACATAGAATAGTAGTTGCCTAATGTATAGCTTCCCTAGGTAAGATAAATATAATCAGTTCAACATATGACAAAATGTAATTTCAACATCTAACTCATAGAGAAATGAGTCAGGACAAATGAACTGTATATGACCTTGTGTATATTTTTTAAGTGGAGTTTAGAATGTCTAACAAATATAAACATTTTGTCTGTATACAATTTTGTTATTTAATTTTTATTTCATTAAACCATGTTTAAAACTACATTTGCCCTTATAAGAAACAATGTATGTTCAATATTATTTGTTATATAATAATTTCAGTTTGATTCTTAAAGTCACATCTTTTATCTGAATATAATATCTTTTGTTGTAAAGATAGTCTTATTTGTTTTCAGCCTAACTGACATGTATGTTGCTGGCCTCTTCTAATAGCACATGTTTTTCTGATGAATGATAAGCTTTTCATTTTTCTTATTGTTATAAGATTATTTCTCCTTTTCTTTCCTCTTTCTGTAACTGAATGCTGAGCCAAAGGACATATTCATCTTGAATGCTAAGATTTTTCTGCACCCTCAGGAAGTGTAAAGTATGAATGGGAGGCAAATTCTGCCGCAGGCTCACCCAACTGCAAATACACATTAACTTCTTACTGTTATTTTCAATAAGTGAAATTCACAGTTATGGGTATGAAATAAATACAATTTATGCAAACTTGACCAATCTTTTTAAAATTCAAGTCTCATATTTTTTGGTCTACTTAATTTTGAAAAAGATTTTTTTTTTAAAGCACTAAAACAGCTTTCCACAAACTGTATTTTTTTGTGTGGCAATGAACCACAGAATTTTAGTCAATTGATCTGAAAGTTCTTATTGTAGATGTATTTTTGCTATGGTCAAGCATGAAATGTTGAAAATTTTATGGCTTAATTAAACTAACCTGCTTGAGATTATTTTGAAAACTGCCCTACACAGTCGTGGTATAGTTTTTAGATGCAATACTACAGCAAGAAACGATTAATTTATAACAGTGTTATGAAACTTTTAATGGTTCCAGCCTGCATGAAATGCTTAATTCAATTAGATTTTTATATGTTATGTTTTCTTTTTGTACAATGAGCTTCTCTATAGTGCTCCTTGTTCTATTTACTTTATTCTTAAAGGTCAAAAGGAATTTATGTATTCATCAATTTAACCTGTAGATATTTATTGAGTTTTTACTATAATTTCTACCTACTTCTAGTTCCTAGGGATTCAAATAAGATGTTGTGTCTGCCCTGAAAACCTACTTGGAGAAACATTCACATAAAACATTAGTTTTAATCAAGATAATATATCTAATAATAGGAGTATAGAAAGTTGTAGAAATTTAGCAGCTGAGACTGCTGCCTCTTGATCAGTGTTTAAAGGAGCTCCTGGGAAGAAGCAAAACCCAAAATTAGTCTTAGGATACTTTTAGGGGCTGGACAACCAGCGTAATCATTTTCGGTAACACAGAGATATCCGAAGGTATCCTATATTTGCCAGTAGGGAACTCCTTGTTTGCCTTCTCTTCCTCTTTTGTCTCCCTGGTCAGACACTAAACTATCCAATGTCCCAGAAAGACATCTCAAAGATCAAGTAAGAGGAAAATGTCAGCATTTTGATTATTTATTCTGCACTTTTAGTTTTCAGGAGAGTTTTTATTTATTCAGTAGAGCAAATAATGTATTTTTTTTATTATCTAATCTGAGTATTTGCCATGCAAGCCTCCACCCCTAACACCATCTCCAATGCTTAGTCCATGTTTGAGTGAAAGGGAAGGGGAAGAAATATCCTGTTAATAGGAAAGATCCAACTGAACAGCATCTTGGTTTTAGTCCTGTCACTATACCTGATACTTAGATTTCCCACCTCAAAGGAGAGAATGAAATGGAATACCTCTCACAAATAATTTACTTTAGAATTATAAACAAATTAATTTAATAAAGAAGCTGTGCATGAAAGTACTAAGTAGCAGTAGCGTAAATCTATATATGGAAAAATTAAAATCTACACATTTTCCATTTATTAAAGTTTATTTGCTACTTTACTGCTTTCTTTTCTTTTTTTAAGACTTGTTCATGCTATCTCACAAAGCGTAAAAAATATATATTTCACAGCCACTCTTAATAAAGTAATTATTCACTTTCCTAAAACTTGTTTCAACTAGGCTAATTGTTAATTTGCTGCTTTTAACATTTTCCTACCTCCGAAAATTTAATAAACTGGATTAATATAAAACACATGTTAAAATATCAAGTATAAGTAGGGGTTGACTTATTACCATTCTAAAGATAATATTAAAGAGTAGGTTTTTAAAAAGAATCGTATTACCTTTGATGTTTATTCAAAGATTCAACTTTTTTGTTAGTCTTACTTTGCTTGTTAAATTTGAGTTCATTTTTTTTTTATTTTAAAGCTGGTGATGCCTAGAGAAAAAAGAAAAACAAGAGCTAGCAGGAGAACAGAAACAACTAAAACCAGAGCAGAACTGAATGAAATTAGGCCCAAAAATTCACACAAAGAATCAACCACCAAAAAGTACAGAAGTCAGTTTTTCAAAAGAATAAACCAGCTTGATAGACTTCTAGATAGATGAACCAAAAAAAAAAAATTCAATAAGATCCAAATAAGGACATTCATAAATGACAAAGATGACATTATAACTGATTATCAGAAATACAAAAGATCCTGAGAGACTATTATGAGGATCTCTATGCACACAAACCAAATATTCTAGAGGAAATTGATAAATTCCTGGAAACAATCTCCCAAGATTGAATGAGGAAAAAAATTAAACCCTGAACAAAACAATATCAGGTTCCAAAATTGAATTAGTAATAATAAAAGAGAAAAATAACTTACGAACCAAAAGAACCACCAGATGAGACAGATTCACAGCCAATTTCTACCAGATGTATAAAGAGCTCATACTATTCCTACTGAAACTATTCCAAAAAATCAAGGAAAAGAGACTCCTTCTTAACTCATTCTACAAAGCCAGCATCATCCTAATAACAAAACCTGGCAAAGGCACAACAAAAAGAAAGCTGCAGGACAATACTTCCAATGAATATATATGCAAATATCTACAGCAAAATACTAACAAACTGAATCAAGCAGCACATCAAGAAGTTAATTTATCATGATTAATTCAGCTTAATTCCTGGGATACAAGGTTGATTCACCACATGCAAATTCAATAACTATCACACAAATGGGATTAAAAAGAAAAAAAAAATCAAATGATTATTTCAATAGATGTAGGAAAAGCTTTCTATAAAATCTAACATCCTTTCATAAAAAACCATCAAGAAACTAGGCATTGAAGAAACATGTCTCAAAATATTAAGAACCATCTATGAAAAGCTCACATTCAACGTCACACTGAGTGGGCAAAAACTGGAAGAATTCCCCTTGAGAACTGGAATAAAACAGGAATACCCACTCTCACCACTCCTACTCAACATAATACAGGAAGTACAATTGCCAGACCAGTCAGGCAGGAGAAAGAAATAAAAGACATTCAAATAGGAAAAAAAGTCAAACTCTTTGATGGTGTATGATTCTATACCTAGAAAATGATGAATATGCTACTGAAAGGCCCTGGAAATGATAAAAGACTTCAGTAAAATATTGGGATACAAATCAGTGAAGAAAAATCAGTAGCATTTCTATACACCAGTAACATTTAAGCTGAGAGCTAAGTCAAGAACATAATTCCACTTAGAATAGCCACAAAAGATGAAAATACTTAGGAATACATTTAATCAAAAAGGTGAAAGATCTCTACAGGGAGAACTACAAAACACTGCTGAAAGAAATCACAGATGACACAAACAAATGTAAAAGCAGGCCCACAGTGTTCAAAGTACTTTACAGATTCAATGCTATTCTTATCAAAAGACCAAGGACATTTTTCACAGATCTATATTAAACAATTCTAAAATTCATATGAAACCAAAAAATACTGAATAGTCAAAGTGGTCATAAGGAAGAACAACAAAGCTGGAGGCATTTTATTACTCAACTTCAAAGTATACTACAAGTCTGCACTAACCAAAATAGCATAGTACTGATATAAATGTAGATACGCAGACCAATGAAACAGAAGAGAGAACCCAGAAATAAAGCCATACACCTACAGGAATGTGATGGTCGACAAAGTTAAGAAAAATAAGCAATGGGAACAGACTTTGTATTCAATAAATGTTGCTGGGATAGCTAGCTAGCCATATACAGAAGAATGAAACTGGACTCTTTCCTGTCCCTGTATATAAAAACTCAAGATGAATTAAATATTTAAATTTAATAGGATTCTCAAACTATGAGAATCCTGGAAGAAAACCTATGAAGCATCATTCTGGATATCAGCCATAGGAAAGAATTTATGACAAACTCCTCAAAAGAAATTGCAACTAAAAACAAAAATTGACAAATGGGACCTAATTAAACTAAGAAGCTATTGCACAGCAACAGAGTAAACAGGAAATCTACCGAATGGGAGAAAGTATTCACAAACTGAATGCATAAATCCGACAGAGATCTAATATCTCAAACCTATAAGGAACTTAAATCATTAAGTAAAACCACAAATAACTGCATTACAAAGTAGGCAAAAGACAGGAAGAGACACTTCTCCTAAGAAGACATGCAGATTGGGTGCAGTGGCTCACACCTGTAATCCCAGAATTTTGGGAGGTGGAGGCAGGTCGATAACAAGGTCAGGAGATCAAGACCATCCTGGCCAACGTGGTGAAATCCCATCACTCCTAAAAAAAAAAAAAAAAAAAAAAAAAAAAAAACTAGCCGGGTGTGGTGGCTCGCGCCTGCAGTCCGAGCCACTCGGGAGGCTGGGGCAGGGGAATCACTTGAACGTGGGAGGTGGAGGTTGCAGTGAGCCGAGATCGCGCCACTGAGCTCCACCACAGTGGCAGAGCAAGACTCCGTCTAAAAAAATACAGACATACAAGCAGCCAAGAAACGTAAAAAAAGTTCCACATCACTGATCAGCAGAGAAATTCAAATCAAAACCACAAGAAGATACCATCTAACACCAATAAAAATGTCTGTTACTAACAAGTCAAAAAAAAAAAAAAAAATGCTGATGAGACTGCGGAGAAAAGCGAACACTTATGCACTGTTGATGAGAATGTAAATTAGGTCCCTGAGAAAGAAGTATGGAGAGTTCTCAAAAACTTAGAACTACCATTTGGTCCAGCAATCCCATTACTGGCTATGCTTTCAAAAGAAAATAAACAGTTCAACCAGACACCTGAACTTTTATGTTCTTTGCAGCACTATTCACAATAGCAAAGTCATGGAGTCAACCTAGGTGCCCATCAATGAGGGGCATGACTAAAGAAAATGTGGTACATATACACCATAGAACACTACACAACAATAAAAACGAATGAAATCATGATTTTTGCAGCAATGTGGATGTAGCTAGAGGCCATTAGCTTAAGTAAATTAATGTAGGAACAGAAAACTAATAAATGGGATCTGAACAATGCAGGCTTATAAAAATAAAGATGGCAACAATAGAACCCTGAGGACTATTAGAGGGGAGGTGGGGACAAGGATTAAAAAAATTACAATTGGATACTACATTCAGTACCTGGGTGACAGGATTAATTGTACCCCAAAGCTCAGTATCACTCAACATACCCAGATAACAAACCTGCACGTGTACCCCTTTGAATCTAAAATAAGAACTGAAATTATTAGAAAATAATAAAGCTGTTGATGAAATGTGAACCATATTTTAAAAATACAGATTTTTAACATTTATTACATACATAAATTTTATAATTAACATTGAGATTAGTATTTTAGCATTTCCTCATTTTATTCAGAATACATCTATTCTTTTAATAATTCAGTAAAGATATATTGAAAGTCTAGTATGATCAAGATAAAATGGTCACTTCAATGAAGGAATTTATTTTGAAGTATATTTACTCCTATCCGTGCCTAATAATTCTCTCTAAAAGGTAGTTATAACATTAAATACACAATCTTCATAAGAAAGTTTTATATTTAAGTTTAAATTTAGTAACATAAAAATTTAATTTGTTTTTACTCTATTTTGAATGTTTACTAGAAATGAAGTGACCATGGTTATATTCTATAATTTAGTACCAAAATATACTTTTAAAATGTTGACATTTATCAGTTACTAATTTAAATAGAAAGCAGTGAGAATTAAAAAAATATTGTTGATGAATAAATTCATAAAATACTTCAGCTGAAAGTCTTTTTGAAACAATATCCAAATATTATTTAATCATCAATACTGATAACATTGTATGCCTTTTTTATTCATTTAAGATGTATCTGTTGGTAAGTTAATGTATCTTTAAATGATGGTCTATAAATTCATGGTATTGTACTTTAAAAAAGTATAAAGCTATTGATAGCACAGACAATATTCAAACATTAAAATAAGTAACCTCTGATATTTGTATCAATACCATCTAATATGTAAAGTATAATGATATTAAGTATGTTAAAGTTTGTGTGTGCATAATCTATTTAATATCTATGAATTATATACTATACATGAGATACTCAGGGTCTATTTTCATTTTAATTTCACAAAATAATAAGCTGTAAGAATTAACTATGCAAGAGTGAGACTAAAAATATGTGGGTATAAACATTGAAAATAGTAGGTACAGTGTATACAGATGTTTTTGCATTCCTATTTGCTGTGATTATACAAAATAGCTTTTAAATATTGTATAAAATTCATCTAATCCCATGCAGTAGACTTAGTCTATGTTGAGCATATTGCTGTCATTTTTCATGGTGTATAATTTGCAGATACACTTACATAAAAATGATCAAATACTTGTTAAATATGTGTTATGCAATGTTCATTTAAAGTCTTAAGGTTATACTGTACTCATTTTTATTTTTGAACAAAATTTTATTTCACAGTACATTAATTTCTATTATGTAACTTTGTACTTTGTCATTAACACACTTTCATTATTTCAATAAACAAAACTAAACATGGTATTAGGTCTTTGGCTGTATGCTTCAGTAATTTCAACAAACAGCTGAAAGGCATCTGAATGACTGTGGTAGACTTGTTTTAATCATATTTGTTGATAATAGTGTGTTTAAATTCTTATTATTTTGAACAATAGCGTATTTATGTATATAAGTTGATTAATGAATTGTAAACTTAACATGCAATGGTGGAATCTACAGCTAAGTAATGTGTTTTCTTACAAATTACTTAAATTACAGATGTCGAGCACATTGCAGTCACCATTTAACAGGAGAAGTAGCTTGCCAAGAAGTCCTTTTATTATTAGCTATTCTCAACACTGGTACAGCTGTTGGAAATCTAGCTATCCATTTCAAACAAGTCATATCATGAAATGCAATTTCCAAATATATAAAATGTGTCTAAAAAAGTTCCAAACTTCAAGTGATATAGTTCACATTTTTTAATTAGCAATAATTGAAGAAGTTAACTTATATTTATACTTAACTATTTATGAATGTTCACTATGATGTTGAATAAAAGAAAGATCATATGTTAAATAGTGATTCAAAACATTATATAACTATAGGATAGTAATTTATAGAGTTGTGCAATCTATAACATAATTTGATAATGGGTATTCAAAAACTTTATTATTTATAATACTAAAACCATCTGTCCTTTCTTGTTGTCATTTCATATTATATAAAAATTTAGATGTTATTAAAAATGTCTCTATTATCTTAGTGTTTCCATATTTTGTTAAAATAACACTAACAAACAAATGTATGTAAATTTTGTCCTACTATGTTTTTATAATTCAGACTTCTTTTCTACTTAGAGTAATTTGTAAAAAATAATAAAAATAATAATAGATAGATGATAGTAATTTTCTTTCCATTACATGCATACAGTCACATTCTGGACATATTCTGATGGTGGGAGAAATTATTAACACTCTTAATTGATTTACTAATTAGAATGAAAAGTTCATTTATAATTCCAAAGAGGACATCTAATTATTTTATCATAGACTTCATAGTGTATCACTGATGTGTAAAAATTAAGAATCACATGATTAGAGGAGTGTTTAGAAAGATGTATGCATTACATAAATAATCTGGCATCAACAATGCAAGATGACTTCAATACATGATTTTGAGCAGGTACAAGTAAATCTTAACTCACAAAAGACTTACATACATTATTTCTTTTTTTGTCATTTTTACATACATACATTATGGCTTTTGTCATTACTTATGTATTACTATGCATTTTTAAATCAATATTAGAACACAGAATTACAACGTAATTTTTGTTTTGGTTGTTAAAATGCACCCAGTATCAATAAATTAATATATTAAATGATGCTTGTTCATATGCTTTATATATAGATAGCCTTGAAGTTCTCTCCACTTTCTACTAGTTTTAGAAATACCCTTTGCTCTTGTAGTATACTGAGACACTTCTTCCATGAGTTTCTAATTCTCCTTCTCACCTTTGTTCCGTTCTCACACCAGTTCCTATTTTTTTTTTAACGTTGAATATGTTGCTAAATGACTTTCCTCTGAGAAATTCTTTCAATTTTAAAAATGTTTTTCCTGTCCAAAGAACAACAATAAATTCATCATAATAATTGAATATTCACCAAGAAGTTGAATCATAGGAGAAAAAATATTTAATTTAGATTTTAATTTAGATAAGATATTGATAATTTTCTCAGACATCGTTTTGAGAAGAAATTCATCATTAATTTCCAAGGGAGATAAACAAAATCACAGATATTCAGAGTGTTTTCTAATATATATATATATGTATGTATATATATGTATATACGTGTGTATATATATGTGTGTATATATATTCATATATATACATATATACATATATATGTATATGTGTATATACATATATATACACACATATATATGTACTCTTGTAATAGTAGCACAGCTAAAAAATTCGTTGATTTTTATGAACATAGAAATACAAGTAGATCAGAACAAATTCAAAAGTTTCCGTGAATTTGGGTGCTAAACTTGCAAATACAAGAATAAATTATATGGAATACAAATGAAGATCAAATATCAGATAATATGTATAAGAAGTAGCTCTAAAATGAGAATGAATTGAAAAAAATAATCATTTTACATAAAATCTTCAGCAATATAATCAGATGAAGAGGTGCATCTTTCTTTTTTCTTTCTCTTTTTTTTTTATCTTGCTCTCTTTTTCTATTCTCTCTCTCTGCAGCACTTCCTTCTTCATGTATTCAAATTGGCATTAGGGATAAGAGGTCATTTAGAAAAAATTACAGACTTTTATGAAATTTAGTATCAAGTGAAGTTCAAAACTCTCCAGCTTTTTCTCATCTTTCTAATTATTTTAAATATATTTATATTTTCCTATTTTCTTCATTATTATACCTTCCAAATTTTAAACATATTAAATATAATTTGATAGTTGTTTTACAAGAATATAAGTGTATCAATTGCAGGAAGCTTAATAATGTTTTGCACTCAGTTGAATGTCTTGAAAAAAAACATGTTAGAGAAAGATTTTGTAGTGCCTACAATGGTATTTTACATAATGATATTTAAATATGTATTTGTTTACAATTTTATTTTAGTCCAACTGTACCTAGAGATTAAAGGATGGTGACTTTGTAGGATGTTTTAGACTTATTTGGTCTAAAAGAACTAATACACTTACAGCTCAAGGATAGATTCAAGAGTTAAATTATTTAATATTCAGTTACAGAACAATTCGACAAATCATGTACTGTTATCAGTCTCTATGGTTCTTAAAATTTTCACATTAGTAAAATCCAAATAGAATTTTGAAAAGTCATAAAAATTGTAATTATACTTTTCACGTGAGAAAACACTGTGAAATCTATTAAAAAGTGTTTTTAGAACAGCATTAACTTTGTGAGACCGAGGGTAATACACCAGAAACCAATAACAACAGATATAATTGCTTAAACTAACACTATTGTACTCATTATAAAGGAGAAATCAGTGGGAATTATATGTTTATACAAACAGTTACAAATGTTTAGAACAGGCTATTTTAAGTATTTGATTGGCATCATTGTAATGTGTTTTATTATGACTAATTGGTATCTCTAGTTTGGTCATTATTTAATTTCCCCAGTTAGTTCCTACTAATATTTCTTTTTCAGAATACTTAAATCTGGAAAAAACTGCAGCACCAATAAAAATAGCTTAAATTACAAATAGGAGAGTTTACTTATTCAGGCATCTAAGAAGAAATTCAAAGGTAAAAGAAGCATCAAATAAGGTTGTTTCCCAATGGGCTGCACTATGTCGTTGAGGATCCACATAATTTCCTTCACTCCACTTTGTTCTTCATAGCATCAATATAAGATTGCTCTCCATGATGTTCACCAAGTGGTTATCAGTAGCAATTAAGACTATATTCTGTTCCTTTCACATTCCTTAAACATTTTCTCTCCTGGAAGACCGAGAAAATCTTCTTAGAAGCCTACTGCATACCTCTCACAATTTCACTGGAAGAACTGGATTATCTGCTCATTTATATTAATCAGTTATGAGAAAAATTAGTAAGACTACTCTCCAGTTATGCAGATGACCCTGATATGACAATTTATGGACTGCAATAAGAGAAGGAGACGCATGAACTAAAGGGTTTGTTTAGGAAGGCAGAAAGGTGGAATGTATGCTGTTTATGACAATAAAAATGTTTCATATTTTCTAAAGAGCTGATTTTACTGTTTAAATATTCAATGTCTCCAGTTACCTAATCTTAACAAAGCCTACCCCCTTAACGTGTATGCTAGTTTTAGATTACTTTCGTTAACCGATTGCCATAAATTAGCAGCTTAAAACAAAAGTTTATGAACTACAGTTCTGTACATCAGCAGTCCAGTGTGAGTCTCATGGACTAAAGTCAAGATATTTACTTCTGGGCGAGGTGGATCATGCCTGTAATCCCAGCACTTTGGGAGGCCGAGGCATGCGGATCATGAGGTCAAGAAATTGAGACCATCCTGGCCCACACAGCGAAATCTCGTTTCTATTAAAAAGGCAAAAATTAGCTGGGTCCACACCTAGCGTGCACCTGTACTCCCAGCTACTCAAGAGGCTGAGGCAGGAGACTCGCTTGAACCCCGAGGCGGAGGTTGCAGTGAGCCAAGTTCGCGCCACTGCATTCCAGCCTGGTGACAGAGAGACTCCGTCTCAAAAAAAAGTGAAAGAACAAAAAGGAAAAAGATAAAAGAAAGGTATTTACAAGGCTGTATTCTTCTCTGGGGGCTCTAGGGGAAAATAAATTTCCTTGCTTCTTCAGGATATTGGCAGAATTCAGTTCCTTGAAGTTGTAGGACTTGATGTCTCTGTCATGGGTGGCCGTCAGGAAAGGGTTATTGCTGGCTTATAGATGCCACCCATATGCTTTGGCTCGGCTCATAGACCCTTTCTTCATCTTCAAAGCCAGTGTACCAAGTCAAGAGTCGCTCCTTGTCACACTTCAAATCTTTCCTGTCTGACTCAGTCATCAAATTTTCTGATATTGCAGGTTGTCCGTTGTAAAGAATTTGTGTGATCAAATTGACCTATTCAAATAATCTAGTATAATCTCCCCATCTTAAGGTCTGAACGCTTAATTATATCTGCAGATTCTCTTATGTTATGTAAAGTGTCATAGTCACAGGTTCCGAGGATTGGGACATGGATATAAAGAGGGCAAGGACCATGAAACTTCTACACATGATATTCAGGATACAGCACAATAATTCAACATTCAGTATAGTTTCTGGAGTTTCATTTTTCTCCTCTTTAAAACATATTTTACAACTTCTCAGTGGCCTGAAAAGTATTTCATGACTTCTAACATCCCCCTCACTATTATCTGAAGTGACTTTAAAGTCCTGATGATGTGAGTTTCCTTTAAATCAATGCCAAGTAGATATCTGCTCTAAAGCATTAAATTACATTAAATTATCTAAGTGCTATATTTTAACTTGTGACTTTTTCTCTAACCATCCACAAGTTACTAAAAACTCAGAAACGAAGATTAAGAAAACAAAATAATAATTGTAATAATATGCAAAATAAAGGAGTTAAAATATATTTCAATATGAAGTTTTAATATAATATTGGGGAAAATAATAGAAGTAAAAATACCCCTTACTCTAAGTGAAAATAAGAAAAGAGATCAGAACACTGACAGAACTTGGTTTACATATTTATTAGTTATTTTATGGAAAAGAAGACAAGGATTATATCTATTTAACTTGACCTTTCTGTCAAAATGCTTAGCATTATGCATAAGCACATTACTCAAAATACCTTTTACCAAAAAAGAAACATTTAAATGTAAAAATGTAGAAACATTTGAAATTAAAATTCAGAAAATTATCACCCCTTAATTTTTCATTCTGCTAGCACAACAAAAAGAAAAAAAAAGAGTTTTATTCAAAGACAAGTAAATGGAATCCAGCTGAGTAGAAATAATACTAGCATCTTCTGCATGGATTATCCTTGGACTCCTCTTCAAGTTATGTTGCCTGTTTGTTCACAGGTGAAAAAGTCTTATAACGTGATGAGTGGAGAGATTACTCTCATTTGATTAAGAACAAGAAAGGAGTACCCATTGCTTTCTTTATGGACTCACTTACCTGTAGGAGGCAATGTAATGAATTTATGAACTATTTTTTAAAAATGTTGTATTACTTCCCAGGCTTCAAAATAGGATTATTTTTATCATTCTCCTGTATAAAAAAATGAGACATCTGCTTTTCCATCATATATAGTCTAGATTTCTGATTACCAAGATATATTCTTACTCACACTCTTTCCTACAGCCTGATTAGCTTGTATATTCACAAAAAAGTTGGGCTTTAGACTTAACTCTGTTGATTCTAAATTACCAACAGGATAAATTAATTAAATCTAAACACATTATTCCTTCACAATCACCAAACCATATATCCAAATTCATTTGCCTTTAATGTTTCTAACCTCTAACCATAAATAACTTTTTATATGTCATTTGGAAATTTTAATTGCCTTTATTTATGATATTTATTCTCCCCTACCATGCCTTTCTTCCAGTTTCTTACATGACTTTTTTAAATGAGACTATTCTATTTTTTTTTGGAACTAAGGAATCTTTTTTTTTTCTTTTCTAATTGTACTTTAGATTCTGGGGACACGTGCAGATCATGCAAGATTGTTACGTAGGTACATATATGGCAAGGTGGTTTGCTACCTCCATCCCCCCATCACTTTTACCTGACATTTCTCCCCACGTTATCTCTCCCCACCTCCCCCACATTGTCCCTCCTCTAGCCCCCACAACAGACCCCAGTGTGTGATGCTTCCCTCTCTGTGCCCACATGTTCTCATTGTTCAATACCTGCCTAAGAGTGAGAACATGTGGTGTTTGATTTTCTGTTCTTGTGTCAGTTGCTGAGAATGATGGTTTCCAGATTCATCCATGTCCCTACAAAGGATATGAGCTCATCCTTTTTTATGGCTGCATAGTATTCCATCGTGTATATATGCCACATTTGCTTTGTCCAGTCTATCGTTGAGAGGCATTTGGGTTGGTTTCAGGTCCTTGCTATTGTAAACAGTGCCACAATGAACATATGCGTGCATGTGTCTTTATAATATAATGATTCATAATCATTTGGGTACATACCCAGTAATGGGATTGCTGGGCCAAATGGAATTTCTAGTTCTAGATCCTTGAAGAATAGCCACACTGTCTTCCACAATGGTTGAACTACTTTACACTCCCACCAACAGTGTAAAAATGTTCCTATTTCTCCAAATCCTCGCCAGCATCTGTTGTCTCCAGATTTTTTAATGATCGCCATTCTAACTGGCATGAGATGGTATCTCAATGTGGTTTTGATTTGTATTTCTCTAATGACCAGTGATGATGAGCTTTTTTTCATATGTTTGTTGACTGCATAAATGT